>BQNB010029577.1:52500-55639 GCA_026074375.1 Tanacetum coccineum | reverse complement strand
ATCATCCCATGTGCTCTGATACCAATTGTAGTATATTGGAAATCATAACACAATCACGGATTGGTGTGTAGGCCGATTTCTAAAGAGAGAAAATGGGAAGTTTTAGCGAGAGAAAATCACTTAGTGTGTGTTTGTTATACAATGAACATCCAACTGCTCTCCATGGCTGAGAGGGGGTTTAAATACATGAGTAATTAGTGCCCTAAGTAGGCTATGGAGTGGGCTAACATGTGGGTAAAGACCCGGCCCAACGCCATAAGTCATACGGTAACTAAACGATAAATATTAAGACTACGAGCTAACCTATGCTAGACATAACACGGGATGACCGAGTCTTTTTCATGATCCTAACAAATAAGCTAACATGAAGAAAAAGAAATCCACATATTTAAATCTTGAATACTTACGACCTTAAAAGAGTATTTTAAACTATGACAACTTTTTAAAACAGATTTATTCTACTTAAATAAGCTAGTTAAAGTTGGCTTAGTGACCCAACCCATTAAAAACACCATTCTGACCCATTTTCAGTCTTGACCCAAACACCCCTTTAAACTCTTTTTATAAAATTTTAAACTAAGAAACTGAGATTTAACCCACAAATCTATAATACCAGATATTAAAAGGACTTAATAACCCTGAACAAACAACTTGGAACAAACAAATTAGCAGAATTAACAAGATTAAAGCTATGCTACTATTTTTTTGATTTTTGACTGATTTTTAAGAAAAGTTTGCAAAATGATATTTAAAACTATAACACCTATATATTAAGCACTTAACAACAATAATTAGCAATAATAAGCAGATTCAAACAAGAAAGAAGCACAAATAAGCAGAAAATAAGCTGATAAGCTATAAATAAGTAAAACTTAAAAAGAACACTTACAAGAGGTCCTAAGCTTTTTGAGACTGATTTAAACCAAAAACCCTTACCTATTCTAACCTAAGTGCTTGCCACAAGCTCTACAACCAGCAATAAGCCTTCCTTTATAGCTTTTAAACCCAATAAGCTTGAAACAGTCACCCTTTTTACCCCTTCATCATAAACCATAAACCATAAATCTTTAAACCATATTCCATAAACCCTTCTTCTTTCTGAGTAACTTTTTAAGTGAGTGTATTTGAGAGTGAGCTTAGACTCATAAGCTATGAATAAGCTTATGGGTCTAAGTTTGTAGCTTATACGAATTTAAAGAAAACAGTTTTAAAGATTTAAGAAACTTATAACCAAGATTAACAATAAAAAGTAAATATGAAGAACACTTGGAATTAAAAAGAGACTTTCATTGATTAAACTTTAAGTTACAATACTGAAATTAAAGAAATACATTGAAATTAAATTTAAGCTAAAAAAAATATAAAACTCAGACTCCTCCAAATGGTCTTCACTTCTCTTTATATAGGCCTTTGAAACCCTAATCTTGATGAAGCTTCTAGCCCTCTTCATTTCAGCCGTTGGATTGAAGTAGCCACCAAGGGATTAATCTCATCCCTTGGATTGAATTGGAGGGTGAGATGGTGCCAGCTGGAGTGTGGTCCAAGGGGTGGGTTTGTGGTGTGTGAAGGCTGTCAATGGAGTGGGGGACACAATGGAGAAGATGGAGGAATAGTACTATTCGTCATTGGCGGGTAGTGAAAATGTTTTGAAAATTGGCACAAACAGTCCCTGAAAGTATAACACTCTATTACACCCACAGTCCTTGTGGGGATATAAGGGTTTTGGGGACTTGACAAATTCAGTCCCTCAGAGTTATATATGCCGTTACACACATGGTCCTTGCGAACTAACAACCGTTAAGGTTAAAAGGGTTTTGGCTAACGGTAGTTTGGTTTTGGGCCTATTTTCATTGTTTGGGCCGGTTTGTATAGGAAGAGTATTTGGGCCATTTATGGATTAAGGGTATATTATAAAAGGTTTAATATGTAAGTGGGCTGGCCTGGGCCCACTAGGTGGGTACGGGTGGGCCCACTTTTTAGCAATTAGGTTTTCAGGTTCGGTTTTCGATGCTCTTTCTAAATCCACACTCTGGGGTTGACTTTGACTTGATTTGACTTTGACTTTTTGTTGACTTGGCTTTGACTTTGACTATTGCTTTACGCTATTTTCGTTCTCGTGCTCGATTTTGTAATTTTGGCTTCGATTTTTTTCCCTTTCTTAGATATCTGTTTCTTGCACAATATAAGTGAAAACATACAAATACAATGTATTTTTGGTACGTTTTTAGTCATTTAAGTCTGGTTTTAATGGAAAATGGTATGCGTAATTAAGCACATACCACATCACCTATATAGTATTCTCATATACAATGGTTTGTATTACAGATAAGCAATTTGTCAACTGGACACTTCGGCTAGCAAGTGCCCATGATAAAAAGGCTCACATCCCGTTCATCGAGTCTGTAGAAGATTGAGTCAGTGCTGGAAAACTATATGGATTTTAAACACATGATTATCTTATTGTTGCGTCTTAAAACGACACCTAAGATGGTAGCATCATATGTTGTCGGTTATTTCCTTGGAACAACACTGTCGATTTAGATGTTGGAAATAAAAGGAAAATGTGTGAATGTGAGAAAATGAATTAATTAGATATGTGATGCAAATGGTTAATAGTTTTGTCAATAGTACTTGAAAGGATGTATATGCTTACGGAACTATGGTTCTGCAAATACTTTTAGATAAGAACTTGATGGTATGCCAAGCTGTCGTTGGGTTAAATACTTATTTAATTCCTATAAGCTTCACACGATGCTTAGTCCTTGGCTATATCTTTGGTTACAAAAACGCTCTATACAAAACGTGCTGCGACGAAGCGCGGGTTCAAACCTCATTGATCACATGAAGTAAAGAATGATTCACAACCCTCATTATTAAATTTTTATGTCGATTTTTTATTATGAGAAGGAGAATAAACAAACTAAAACCAAAATCATACCTTCGTTTTTCGTTTGACAATACTTAAGAGCTCTATTGATTTGATTTAGGGTTTTGGGAGACGGAAAAGACTGTATGTGTATGATGAATTGAGATGAAGAGTCTGCTTATTTTTCTTTTAATATACATTTTGGTCCAAAACTATCTAAGATGAGCTAAGATGGACATGTGTATTTATTAACTTTTGCATCCATCTACGTGA
>BQNB010029577.1:0-47500 GCA_026074375.1 Tanacetum coccineum | reverse complement strand
GAAACCACGTCTTACAACTCCTAAGACACCCCCGCTACAGACATTGTTGAGAGCACGACCTCCGACGATGAAAAGTACTGAAGAACTTGAAAAAGAAGAGCTGGAGAAAGTTCCCAAGTTCAAGGCTAGACCTTTGAACAAGAAGGTATTCACTACCCCCTCTGCGTTTGAATTTATGTCTTGGAACTGGATTGTGGGTAAAAAATGTGATTTTCAGTTAATTTTTGTACTAATTGCCTAAATATAATCATCTGCAAAAGACAACTCAAACATGACAACCCCGGAGCATAGTATGTGGATTCATTAGCTTAACTTTCTTTTGTGATGCTCTGTGTAGATATTCGAAAGTAAAGGTGAGCTGGGGCTGTTTTGTAACAAAAAGCGACAAGTCACCATACCACAAGAATTTCACTTTGCAATTGATGAAAGGATTCCTCCTCCAACTGCAAGTGTCACCGACTTGTTTGATAAGGTGCGTGATGAGTAAGACCAACTAACCAATGACCCCCCGTAGCCCTATTATTCGAATCTGCTAATAAAGAATATGTCTTTTCTTTTACAGCTTTCGTTGTGCTCAGAATCCCACAACCCGAAACCGATTCCTAGGAACACTGCACCCAATCCTTTCCATCTGCACACCGAGGAAAGAGGGGCAGAGAAAGAAAAGAGGTTTGTGATGGAAATTATACACAAACAAATAGAAGACGAGCAAGCTAGAATTCCTAAAGCCACTCCTTATCCTTATACAACAGATTACCCTGTGGTATGCTAACTTCTTTAAAATCATCCCTTTTCATTTAAAAAGAAAAAAACTTGTAACAAAAAGTAATGCTGATATGTATTAATAACGTGTGCAGGTTCCTCCAAAACCAGAGCCAAAACAGTGCACAAAACCACAACCATTTCACTTAGAGAGTTTGACAAGACATGAAGAAGAAGTACAAAGAGAAATGGAAGAAAGGAGGAGGTTGGAACAGGAAGAAGCAAAGAAGAGAATGTTTAAGGCTCAACCGATTTTGCAAGAGTAAGTAACACACTTTAGAATGTTTTAGATCCAAATAGTAAATGTTGATGCTGACATTGGTTAAAATTGCAGGGATCCTATTCCGGTTCCTGAGAAAGTTCGCAGACCTCTGACTGAGGTTCAGGAATTTGATCTACATGTACAATCTCGAGCTGTGGATAGAGCAGAATTCGACAAAAAAATCAAGGAGAAAGAAATGATGTACAAGAGATACCGAGATGAGGCAGAGTCTGCAAAGATGGTATAATAACTCTTTATGCAGAAAGTTTTGTTGTTGTGATACACACTGATACTTCAACGCAATATATTTTATCTAACATGCGGTCAATATTAATGTGCAGATGGAGGAAGAGAAAGCATTGAAACAGCTAAGAAGGACTTTGGTGCCTCATGCAAGACCGGTGCCAAATTTCAACAAGCCTTTCTTACCCCGAAGGTATGGATACTTTTGACTGGATAAAAATGTCGGATTAATATATGTTTTGCCTTAGTTTCTAACTTTTGGAATGTTAATGTAAACAGGTCATCAAAGGGAGTCACAAAACCAAGATCACCAAGATTAAAGATCATTGAAAGAACAGAAAGAAGAAAGATGGTGGTGGCTGCAGCAACTTCAAGTGCAGCATCAAATATGAGGTGATCCTTGTGTGTGCAAAAATCTTTTGATTTCTGTTCAAGAACTCTTGAATATGAATATGACATAACTAGGAGATTATTTCATTCATGTAATATTCTGACAAATTGTTGTGCAAGTGTGTTCAATCTAAATATTCAGATTTACCTAAGAAAGTTGTGCTTTGTTAGTTTGTTTCTGAAATTTTTGCCTCACCATGTACGCTAAACGAAGTCCGTCGCCTTTCAAGAGTCAAACGACTTAGAAGTTAATATTCAAATAGTTAAACAGTTTTAACATTCCATTACATCATTCGACACAACATTCTTAAACTACAATAGTTTTAAGTACATAGACATGACAGAAGAGAGAGAGCATACTTCTTGCCTTCATTTATTCGGTTTTTCACCTGGTTTGCAAATAAGTTGAATTCTCTTGGACAGCCAATTGAAACCTTCCTCTGTCGTCATTTTGCACACAAACAAGTTCCTTCCCCGTGCCTTTATACTCCATTGAGTTCTTCCTTCGCCTTTCATTGTGCCCGGCTAGACGCCTCCTGCAACTTCTCTTAGCTTCGTCAAATTCTGATAGCTCATGAAACCTGCACATGATATTTGTTTACTTGTTTAGAACACTATCTGTAAACTGGTTAGAACAGATATATTGATCGTTAACATCTGAAAGAAGCTCCTTATGTGTTTGTGAGTTATGCATAAAACACAACTAGCGGATAGACAACATTCCACTTAAAACAACTGTGAATTAGTTAGACCAGATATATTATTGATCATCATGTACACACGAGATTTTTACACTAAAGCGTCTATTAAAGCTAGAAAATCATGTACAAATAACCCTCAACCTCTCCTCTCTATTTATAGATATGTAGGAGGGGGAGAAACTTAATCTTTTGTGAATAAGGAACCTACAATTGAGGAGTTTGAGTTTACTAATACTTGACTAACTTCTTTAAGTTTGAGCTAAACTACAAGCCCCCTACACTTACATTATACGGAGTAACTATAACACACTAATATTCTAACGATTTCCACTTTTGTGTTGATAGTTAGCCTTCTTAGATACACAACAGCCACAACCAGTGTTGGAATCTCAGGCCGAAGACCGCCTTCGTTAAGGCACCAGTAACAATACCCGTTCTTATATCCTGACTCTTTAGAGAGTCCCTTTCGCCGCGTATCCTTATTCGATTCTCCAGTAAGTGTCATATAGGGGGTTTATGAATTGGGCTTATGCTTATATATTATATAAGCGGCTTATGGCTTATATATCATGAGCTCATAAGCTCTTATTAAGTGTTTATGAGTGTAAAAATATATAAGCGGCTTATGACAAAAAAGTACATAAAAATAAAATAAATGTAATTATTAAATGAGGGTATAAAAAGTCTTTTTATATAGAATAAATTACACGTTTTGTCCCTATGGTTTACCCAGATTACATGTTTCGTCCCTATTTGATTTTAATTACATAGATAATCCCTATTTTATCAAACATGTTTCATTGATAGTCCCTATTATAGAAAATAGGGATTATCCGTGTAACACATTTCAAACAATTTTATTACACACTTGGTCCCTATTTTGACAAAATAGGGACCATTTATGCAATTAGTTTGAAAATTAGGGACGATTGGTGTACTTAAAATCGGATAGGGACTAAAAATGTTATTTGGTATAAACTATAGGGACGAAATGTGTAATTTATTCTTTTATATAATATTCTTATATAAGTTCACCCCTCCTTATAAAAGCCACAAAGTTTAGGCTTATCAAAACACCCTTATATGCTCATAAGCCCAGTCATATAAGCTTAGTCAAACACTTAGTTCGGCTTATTTAAGACATATAAGCTAATAAGCTCATAAGCCCATCATATAGCTTAGCCAAACACCCCCATAGTCCACTTGAGTTGTTAACAAAGCCATCTTGTGTTGCAATATAGCTTCCTTACAACACATACCAAACCGAGTATCCATATCTTTTTTTCATTGCAGCCATCCACTTGAAAATTACCTCACAAGCAATTGCGTCCCTAAAAGTCATTGACTCATATGCATCTTCTTCTATCACTGCAGCAACTCTTAAAGCATGCATATTACTGTCACCTCTATACTTGAGTTGTTCTTGTACGGACCATTCCTCTCTATCATGTGCAAACTGATAACGACGAAAACTTAAGTCTAAAAAACCTATGAATTGTCACTTAGATCGCAACTCCCTAGAAGTTCCTCCTCAAATCTATGATCTTGAGGTGGTTCAACCTCATAATCAACTTCATGCAATGCTTGCGTTGAACACGTACCTACACCAGACCCTTTAAGACTATCCCTCTCCCTGCCATTTTCAAAGTTAACTATGTCCCCAAACATAAGTACATGACAATGTCAAACTTAATCGCTGACATCCTGTAAACCCTTTTAAAATCAATTGAACCTAGTGTAAAACCTCACCCAAAACAGACTAACAAGTACCATGTGTGCAACCTTTCAAATTATTGATTTTTCTTCACTCTTCAATCGACTCAACCCTTGTAGAAAACTCAAACAAGAAATCGACTAACCCAAAAAAAGCTAGCCCCAGGGAGAACCCTTTAAAGTAACATATTTTGTCGGCTAAACCCCCAAAAAACTTAAACTTGAAACCTAAGTAATAAGTAGTCGACAAAACCTTTGGTGATAGATGAAAACCCTAACTGAAAAACTCTTTGTCAAAATCGATCAAAGCAAAAACACTTTGATGATACCCTTGCTCAAATCGATCAAACTTCACCACCAAGTAACCATCTTTAAGCCGAAACCTTGAAGTCGAAAACCGAAATTAAAAGAACCTTGTGACAAAAGAAAATAATTTCCTATAACCCTAAGAGAATCGATCCATCTCGTTGCAAGACAACTTCAAGAATCTTGTTGCCCAAGTAATCTTGATTCGTAAACCTAGAATCCTTGAACCTTATAATCTACATAAGGATACCCAAACAATAACCAAAAACGATAAACATGACATCTTTGATAGAAGATATCTCATTCTTGTAACCTCTAATGCAAGATCCCTTCAGTGACATTCTAGAACTATGTGTCTTCAACCCACGATTTGAATTTCGTGGAAATCAACGGTTAACGAACTTGCAGCATCTATTCTCCAACGATTAAGTCATTTCTCTTGTTTCGGCTCTCTCTATGATGTCTTATTCGTTCTTCTCGAACAAGGATCTGATATCAATTGTTGGAAGGAATCCAACAAATCGGTTTCTAGAGCGTAAACACGAATCAAGAACAACTATAATAAGAATTCGGCAAAGGGTTATGATCCCTTAATGTCGAGTGGCACAAACACACAAACAAACACTAGACATTTACACTCGATCATTTATAAAACGTGAGCTAGAAAAGAATGTACAAATAACCTTCCCCCTCATCTCTATTTAGAGAGAATGAGAGGGGAGAAACTTAATTCTTAAGGGAAAAATCTACAATTGAGTAGGTTGTGAAATTTCTTAATACATAATTATCCTTTTTAAGTTTGAGCTAAACTACAACTAACCCTCTAAACTTATACATCATAACTATCATGCACTAATATTCTTACAAAACTTTCATAAAGAACATGAATCCATGTTTTATGCTTCTAACAACCATAGTGTTTTTATGGTGTTTAAAGACAAACAATTAAATTATATAAATTCACATGTACTCATAATAGAATATATGTAATAGTGAAAAAATGGTACTCCAAGACCACTGTAAAGAATCATGTTATGTCAATATGTGAAAAATAATTGACACAAATTAATAGAAGCCAAAAAAGTTAAATTCAGCCCGTCCACAAAATACTACTTTCATTTTTCTAATTATTAAAAAAAACATTTGTAATCTGTAAACATGCTTAAGACGTACAATTTACTGGTCTTTCAACTCTTTCCTTTTTTAGCAATTTGTGTTTTAGCTAGGCAAATTTTATTGGTAGTTTTTGTATCGTAGGAAAAGAGAGCTAACCGGCTACATTGCTGACAAAACCTTTGATGAATACCCGCAACGACAACAGCTTGAGCCTTTGCATGAGACTCGCATACTCTATGCCTTCGATGATATTGCTTAGCTTCGGCTAAATTGCTCGTACATTTCTCGGCTTGGCAACACCTTGTGACGACACTAGTTGATCCACTACCATTTGGACCCGGTTTCTTCTTCTTCACGTCCCATTTCGACGAACCTCCTCCAACATCATCTTCACCATTGCCTCGATCGTTTAGTAAATCTTTCTTAGTCATGCTCATGTTTTCTTTGGAGCAATCTTTGTTACTTTTGGTTTTCCATTTTTTTTTCCTTTGGGGATTTTTATTACAAAGGAAGCCACGACTTTATATGAAAATAAAGTGAGTGGTGACATGAATGGGAATTTTACTTTTTTGATAAGAGAAGTTAAGAGAGGTATGTGCAACAGTGCAAGGACCACAGTTGTACCTCCACTTTTATGGTAAATCCAAATTTAGTGCATGTGTATTAAGTAGTATACATTACATTAGACTAGTGGCAATAAGTTTTCGACGTGTTTTTGGTCTTCGAAGACGCGTCCTCCTACTAGCAACCCCAGGACGACGCGTTGTCCCCTTCATTTAGTGAGATTATGTCATCTGCACAACAGAGTTGCGTGGAAAGAGGGAATAGTTTTTTTTTTGTATGTGAGTATATTATAAGGTATAGTTGTGTATAAGTAGGATATATTACACTACGTTGGTGGTGATCGCGTTCACTATTACAACATGCCTAAAGTTATGGTTTTTTGACCTCCCGTAATAAGGTGTAAGAGCATGCGTCTTAGGTGCCAACTAGGCAAAGAGCACGCATTTTCATTATTACTCTTTTATACGGCATGCGTCTTCGATGATTGAAAAGCAAGACTCGGTCTTACCCATGACCGAGTCTTGGAGGTGTGTCTGTGTAGGTGTGTGCGACTTCGGTTTTGTGAGATATGTGTTTAAGTGTGGTATGTTTTAGGAGTGAAGTTGGTTGTTTTATTCAGTTTTTTGAAAACATGGTCTCTAATCGACATGGTCGAGTCACCGGGTTACCGGTTCGACCACCGGGTCAACCCGGTCTTCCACAACAACAATATATAATATTTTTTTAAATAATTTTAATATATATATATCTATTTATATATATATATATATATTTATATATAATTATATATATATATTAAGTTTAAAAACCATTTAGAAACAAATATACCATGTAAAAATAAAATGACGTTGCAAGTATATAAAAATTAACTTTGCTTTATTTTTGATAAACGCGAAAAAAACAAAACTCCTTTCGGTCTCGAGAACTGGTTTAACACTGGGTCACTATCAAAACCGGCGGGTCTAATTCGGGTTTCGTAAAATATAAAACCCGGTTTTATTTGATCCGTTTTTCGACGAAAACCAGTTTAACAAGTTGAACCGGCCGGGTCGAAACGGGTTTTAAAACCTTGGTTTATTACGCTAAATTGAAATGAAGTTGATTATAGACGAGAGAACACTGACACGACGTGAGATTTGAATCGATATATCTGATCGTGATGCTCTCTTATTACGAGTAGCGTCATGGAGTTGTTTAACTTAAAGCCCCTTATGCTTTCTTTGGACACAAATTAGAGTGTAAGGGCACGTTTGGTAGAGAGAATTTCAGAGATTAGAAATGAAGTAGAGAATAGAATTCAGAGAAATAGAATTGAATGAGAAATGTATTGAATTCCATTGTTTGGTAACACAAGAGAATTGAAATAAAAAATAATCACGAAATTTTTTTCTTCTTTTAAAAAACTAAAAATAAAGAACGATTATAATACAATAATTTCACCATCATTTTTTTCGAGTCAGGTTACTCGGGTCGGGTTAAGCCTATTCGGACCCGACCCCTATTAGGCTTATTCGGGTCCGGTACCCGGTTCAAAAAAATTTATGCGGGTGAATCAAGTAACACAAATGCTAGATAGGGTCGGGTATCGAGTTGAAAAAGTTTTGCTAACTGGGTTCGAGTCGAACCCGAAACAAAGATTTTGTTAATTTTTTTAATATAAATTTCTTTTTAAAAGAGTAAAAAAATCGCAATTTTTTATTAAATTTTACACATATTTTGGGTTGAACCGAACACGAATTGGACCCGACCAAGTTGAACCGACCCGAATTGAACCGAACCCGAGTAACCAAAATTAAAATAGGGTCGGGTTCGAGTATGAAATTTTTAGTCTTGACCCGAATTTGACCCGACTGTGATTATAAAAAAATAGAAAAATAAAAGCAAAAAACAAAAATAAAAATAAAAACCCATTTCTCCAAATTACTTAAGGAAATAAAGGTGGGACAAAAATTACACTACCATTTCTCTTCATTTCCCAACTTAATTTTCTTCAATTCTCCACTTTTTTATTTCTCTCTACCAAACACACTTGAGAAATAAAATTAAATCTACTTCTCTTCATTTCTCCCTACCAAACACACCCTAATAGTTGTCCGATATATATATATATATATATATATATATATATATATATATATATATATATATAAATCATGAATATCCCATATATTAAGTTTAAAAACCATTTAGAAACAAATATACCATGTAAAAATAAAATGACGTTGCAAGTATATAAAATTAACTTGTTTTATTTGTAGATAAAAGCGAAAAAAACCAAAACCCGATCGGGTCTCGAGAACCGGGTTAACCTGGGTCACTTCAAAACCCGATGGGTCTAATCGGGTTTCGAAAATATAAAACCCGGTTTAATTTGATCCGTTTTTCGACCGAAACCAGTTTAACCAGTTGAACCGGCCGGGTCGAACCGGGTTTTAAAACATTGGTTTTATTACACTAAATTGATAATGAAGTTGATTATAGAGAGAGAAAACTTACGCGACGTTGAGATTGTGATCGATATATCTGATCGTGATGCTCTCTTATTACGAGTAGCGTCATGGAGTAAAACACTTGTTTAACTTAAAGCCCCTTATGCTTTCTTTGGACACAAATTAGAGTGTAATAGTTGTCCGACACCTGTTTTCCTTTTTTTCTCGTGCTTTCAATTCCATTCCAAATCCACTTATTGATATTTCAATATTTTGAAAATTATCATATCTGGCTAAAATAACATACCCTGATAAAAGACATTTTTTATATAAGACACGAGGTGATGTGATGATAAATGTCGGGCCAACCACTGCTTATCTTTTGGCTTCAAAATATTAAACATCAAGATACAGTTATTATTTGACTCATAAAAAGTAAAATTACAAAATTCAATAGGCCGATATATTTTTTTCTAAACAGTAATTAGGTTTTGCTAAAACAATATATTATTTTCTAGTGGACAATCATTGAAAATGAAATTTTGCATTCTTCTAAGACACCCGTTATCGATAGGCCGATATATCTGTACCCAAAGACATATAAAATTTGAAGCATTTAGAGACTCACGAGTAAATCTTTATCTGAGCGTATAGACTTTGATCGAACCTAATGTAAAGTGGGTTCGATTAATACAGCTTAATGTGATCAAGAGGGCAGCTCTTGATAAAGAAAGTGAGACGATAAGAAACGTATAATGTGTGACACTTGCTATTGAGGTGGGAATCAAGCTTTCGTTCTTCTTGTATATATTCTTTATATATACCATTGAAATATAAGAGTCAATCGACATTTGAATGATTCTATTCCGTTTATATATCAAAAACACGTACTAGTTATCGTTCTTTTTTGTTAATGGAAGCATACCCTTCGACAATGAACCCCCATATATTCGTTATGTTACAACTAGCAACAAGTATTTGCACAAGAAACACAAAAACATCCACATGAGCTAAATGTCTAAATGAGCATGTCAGCTGTTCTTAGTTGATACTATTATGCTAATGCCACTATTAGAATTGAAATGTGACATTCCATAACTTAGATATCTAATCACTTTTGGTAGGAAAATTATATATTCGATGGATCTAAACTCCCACTTCGATGAATATATATGTGTCCAATACATGTCAGCCACCTTATGAATTGTTATGTTAAACATGTAAGTAAATTTAAACACTAATATACATGACATGAGATCTAATGCAAGGAAGAAGTCTACTAGTCGCAAATGTTGATGAACCCGTCGAATTTTGTTTGAAACTGATCAGTTCTGTACAATTTTTTTTTTTTTAGATTAAATGTAATTAAAGGGAGATATATAAGGTCCTTTGATGCAACCCAAATGGGCAATAGTGAGCTGCTAATATACGAACAGAATTAATTGAACTTGATAAACTTTTTCATGCTTTATTCATAACCCAAAAGTGGTTTAAATAACAAAACAAATAACAACCAGTAGCTAAAATTAAGGAAGCCAATCAACTAGGGATTTGACTAGAGAATTCAGGTAACAAAAATAGGAAAAATAGGAGCAATTGAAAACATGCAAATTGACTTGTTCTCCTGCAGACTTGTTTATTCCTCAAACCTGCTGGGTCTTGTAATCTTCCTCTTGGGCCTAGCTATGGTACTTGGGTCTTAGGCTTCCTTGTGGGACTCGATATGGGTAGTAGCTGGGCTCGTATCAGAAAAGCAAATGAAAAAAAAACAGTCACGATAAAAGAAAGAAAAAAATAAGCAGTCCGAAAAAGCTGGAATAAGCTATGCAAACCACAAAATAATCACTAAATCCACCCGTGACTCGTGATACCAAATGTCAGGACCAATAATCACTATTTCCACTTCACTAATATGCACGAAAATAATCAAAGAAAAAAGAAGGAAGAAGATGAAGAAAACTGAAAGAAATAAGAGAGAATATTAGATTGGGAGAAAGGGGTGTTTGGGTTACACAAATGTGAGAAAACAAATAGGAACCAACACCCTCCTCCACACATGGAGAGGGGTATTTATACCATTTTTTGGGTCGGCTTCATTAAGCCTTTGTTGGGCCGAATGGTATTGTTTCTTGGGTCGGGCTCGGGATTACTTTGAGCTTTAGCCCAATACACATACAATATTAGATTAAGAAACGAGCCCGATACCTGTAACCAGCTAGCCTATTACAACGTATATCAAATAAAAATCATGATTCCTTGTTCGACTCAATATTTTGAGGCTAACATCCTTCATAATATGGGTGATAGTATTAGCATATTGAAATAAACATGTATATGTTTATGTTACATTTGGTGTACCCGAATGATCACACACAAAGAGGCCGGTGACACACACATTGAATTATGGAAATTTATAATGTTAACATAAACTAGAGTTGCAAATTAAATTAAACAAAGCAAATTGAATTAGACCTGATCATCAGCATATTACTCTCGATCTGTTTTATTATTTAAGTTTTTTTTCACTTTTTCATTCATATAAAATTAAAGAGTCCATGAAAATATATTGAGGATATAGTTGTAATTTAACACAAGCCGATAATATTAGTTACACACTTCCCTTCTTAATCCTTCATATTTTGAAATGAACAACTTTACACAAAAAAATACATAACTTCCCTCTCTATCCCCTTCCCGTCTCCTATTTTTTCATCTAAAAAAACTCAAAAACACCGATATTTGTAATTTCCTTTATCATCCCTTACATTTTCATCTTAGTACCAACATTGAAGATCCTCTAACTCATTGATGATGAGTTCAAAGTGATATAGATAGACGTGATGAATAATATATGAAAGATAAATACAAAGTCATATGGTACAAAATTTCAAATTGGGTCCAAAACTACTAACTGGTTGATGATTGAGTTTGAAGTTATAGAGGTAGACAGACATGATGAATACATGAAAGATAAATACAAAGAGAATTCCAAATGGTATAAGGGTGCGTTTGGTTTATAAATGGGGTTGGAATATATGATTTGGTTTTGGTATAAGATTTGGATTCGGTTTAAGTTTTTTGGAGAGAGAAAATATAATTTTTAAACATACTTTATAATAAAATTTATATAAAAAATATCACTTAAATAATGAATTAACAAAGTATGTGAGGGGAAAAATGATAAGACCCATAGGTTTTGTGCAAAACCCGGCAAATATGTAGAGATTTAATAAACCCTTGTAAGTGGGTTTTGAAATGACTAATCCTATCAAATAAACATTATATTTTGGACTCAACCCAAAACCCTCCCTCTAAACCCGCAAAACAAACGCACCCTACATTTTCTAAGTGGGTCCAAAACTGTTAACTGATTGATGATGAGTTTTAAGTTATAGAGATAGATAGACATTATGAGTATATGAAAGATAAATACAAAGACAGATTTTCAGATGGTACATATTTTCAAAGTGATAGAGATAGACATGATGAATATATGAAAGACAAAGAGAAAATCTAGATGGTACAAATTTTCAAAGTGGATCCATGAAAAGGTGGATCCAGCCTCTCATATTTTGATCATACTCAACTGTGCGAATGCTCGACTTCAACTTTTTTTCACACGTGTCCCATGACAAGTACAACAATTTGGTTGGGTTTAATCATTACGGTGGCATACATAATCTTACGAAATCTCCATCCTACTAAAGACCCTTTTGTCTTATTTGCCAAAATTTGCTCGATCGGCAGCTATGACGGTCGTGCGACTTACGGTGTTGCTCGACCGGCGACTACGTACTTGATTACTTTTTTCTTGGATAGGTACACATATTTTCTTATTTTCCTTTATGCATTTTGAGTTAAAAAAAATTGTGTAATTCACTTCAAACACACACACAGAAATCCTCTAAATGTCTGTGGGCGTTTGATTCGGTCTTATACAACGGTAAGTGTTTCAATATTGTCTGGAGACTCTATGTTTGTTTGCTTATATTGTATACCTATTTATTCTGTTTCGATTATAAGTTTTTCGATAAGTGTTTAGATATAGGTATTTTCATGACTATTTGTTTCTATTTTGGATGTATAGTATAAACGAGTTGGGTTACCCGCGCTTCGCCGCGGGGCGTAAAGGACAAACGGTCGTTACTTAACGTTTGTTAAGTAACGACCGACCAGACGGACAATTTTCGTAAAATTTTAAAAAAAAAATAACGGTCGTTACATAACAGCCGTTAATGGGGGGAGGGGGAATTTTGTAATTTTTTTTTAAAGTGAGGACGGTTGTTACTTAACGTTCGTTAAGTAACGACCGACCCCAAAGACTATTTTCGTAAGTTGTTATAAAAAGAATAACAGTTGTTACTTAACAGCCGTTAGTGGGTGAGGGGGACTTTTGTAATTTTTTTAAAGTGAGGGTAGTTTTCGTAATTTGCCACATAGTGTGGGGGTATTTCGTAAAATTTAAAGTAAATGGGCTGGGCCGGAAAATGGGCCACTTTTGGGTTGGAAAATGGGCCGGTTTTGGGCCGGGTTGTGGGCTGGGTCACGGGTCGGGTTGGGGCTCCGCTTTGCAACCGGTTTTCCCAATGATTGTATAGTTATATAATGGCATATGTCCCACTTAGCGTTTTTAGCATGTAGGTGTGTACCCATCCTATATGCAACAACTTGAAGGTTGATTAGGTTTGCTTCTATTCTTCCAGTTCTAATTCACGCTCTTTAATTCGAAATACTCAGAGGAGGACTCCTTCCTCTGTGTAAAAAATGGCGTTGCAGCCATTGTGAATTTACTAAGCAACCTTCAACAAACTAAGGATCACCAGCAATTGAAGTTTCTGAACGAGCAACCAGATAGATGATCATTTTCTTCTGTAGTCCCGGTCTCGGCCCATTGGTGCAGGAACCTCTTGAGCTTCTACATCCTCTGAATCAGCTGCTTCATCGTTTAGATTCACGCCAATGTGTGTTGAATCCGAATTTCCTTGTGACGTATTTTCTGATGTCCTCGATTTTTTGGAAGATGATTTTTTGGATTTATAAAACTTTGACATTTCAACCTTTTTTCATTTAGGATGGTCTTTCAAATTTCACATTCAATCATAGTAAAAGGAGTCAATGTAAATAGTACGATACTCAGCTCGGCTTTTTGATAAACATATTATCACATGACCCCTTGGTGCCTATCTCGACACTAGTATAAATCTCACAAATTGACTAACCTTAGGACGAATCCTATTTTTTCCATTGCAATTAACAGAATCGTAGCTTCTTTTGTTCTTTCGCCCATTTCTTCGTGAAAAGATGCTCACTAATTCCCTCCAAAACCCTAGCCGCTTTTTTGCCATTTCCTTCGACGCTATCCTCCGACTTCGCTACGAAAGCTTTACACAAAGCTATCTCCTCCTCAATGGTCCACGGTTCGACGAACTCTTTGTAATTCTTCTTGGTAGGTTTTGATCTTCTTGTATATTTTCGTTTTGGTTGCACGGGCTCAACTTCCTCGACGGGAGAGTCGCTTTCAACCGGTTGGGATGGACCTTCCGAATAGGGTTGGAACGGTTGAGAAGCGGAAGCCCATAAAGGTTCGAAATTGTCATCGTCAAGATTAAAAGCCGGGATCGGAGAAGATTGGCTTGGCGGCGGTGATGCTCGTTGTGGACGATAATTTGATTTTGCGCTTGTTGGGTATACCAAGGAACGGAATACGGATTTGGTGGGGAAAGGTATTGAGAATCTCCGCGTGAGTAAAAAACGGTGGGGATTGACCGTGGTCAACCAAAGTTAGACATTATTTGTTGAACGGTTTGTTGACGTCGGGATTTGGGTGTTGTTATTTTTGTTAGCCATGTTTGAGATTTGTATTATCATTGAAAGAAATATTGTTTAAACACTAGTAGAATAGTTGAATTTATAGTGGGAAAAAGGGGGTAAATTTTTTATTTTTTTATAAAAGTAAACGGCTACATTTTTGAAATGGAAATACTCTCCATTTACTCGGTCGTGTGACCGACCCAACAAATCAAAAGGTCTAGGGGGAAAGTGACTGACATTCGGTCTAGTAGTGGGGGGGACACGTCTCTATGGCTTCCACATGGGACAACCGACCTTAGTCGACCCTTCCATTACGTTTAGCCTAATGGTACACAACTACACACATCTCAGATAACAATGTATGTGCTTGTTTGGTTGTTTATGCAACAATTTAGTGGTTAATAGCTTTCACTACAACACTCGATGTTATCCCCGGCGACATAATAGCCCTTTCCCTGGCGACATGTCGCTGGGGAATACTATCCTCGGGGACATGTCGACGGGGAATACATGTCGGGGAAGGCTCGAAGGGGATTTAATCCCCGGCTATTTTCCCCGGCGACAATGACGGGCCCACACTGTTTTCAGTCAACGAAAACATTGGGTCGTCAAAGATATTCCCCGGTGACATGTCGCATGAGATTGTTTTGTCATTAATTTTAATTAATTAATTAATTAATAAGTTAATTAATCTAAAATTATCGGGGAATATTATTTCTGTAGTTGACTAGTCAACACTATCCCCAGCGACATGTCGCCGGGGAATATTATTTCAGTAGTTGACTAGTCAAACTGGCCAAACTTCCCCCTTTGAATATTTTACACTATCCCCAGCGACATGTCGCCGGGGAAAATACTACAGGGTTTTTTTTATGCAGCCTGCATTGCAACCGATTTCTAGATTTTTTTTCGGAATTTTTCCCGAAAAAATCTACCAATAAACAAACCTGTAGCTAGCAATTTATAAACTACCCAAATACATTACAACTTGTACAAAAATACAAAACAATATAACGATCAACGAATTTGATATAATAAAGCTAAATACGTCCAAAATCCGAATAAACATAATATAGTCTACAAAACGGGCTTCCTAGCCACAAAACTTGCAATATCCGCAAGATACAAGTCAATAAATATTTAGATAACATGTTCTAAACGGACGGTTCAACAAATGTTTCCCCGGCGACATATGTCGCCGGGAATTAGTTCGTCGCCCGTTGTAGTTTTTCTTGTAGTGTTTCTTTCTAGTCTGTGTAGGAATATGATGCGAGGGCAAATCTTAGAAGTAGATTAGATTACTTTTCATTAATCAAGGACATATTGGATGAAAAGAGCCGCAAGTTGTTTAAGGCAACATGATTTGGACCATGATTGGATTTAACATTTGTTGAGCCCGAGGAACATCTCGTCCATTATATGCTCTAAAAACAATGCGATGTAGATGATAACCACTGTGATTTTCTCATCATTAATTGTAGAAATTATTACAAATATAGAGTGAATCCAACCGACCACCCCTTGATTCACTTATAAACTCAGAATCTTACAATACAAGAAAAGAAATCAAGATTGATCACAAAGAATGATTAATCAATACAACTGAGAATGATACAATCTCAGATAGATCAAAACAATTAATCTATCAATACAAACTAATAATATAAATAGAGCGAGAGCTTTTAGGGTTTCTAGAGAGAGAGAGTCAAAGATTATGAAGACCAGGCACAGCTCCAGCTTTTATAGGCAGTAACTATCAACACTTGACAAATCTAGCGCCTGCACAATTAACCGACATACAAACAAAGACTGAACCAAGAACAAAGGGTTAGAAGAAAATAGAAAAATGACAGAAATAGCCCTTGAACCTTTTTACTATAAAACTTGAGTGTTTAACACCCTCCCTCAAGTTTTTTTTCAGTTTGAACATATCCAACATTCCAAGTTTATCACACAAAACTTTGTGTTGCTCAATATCAAGACCCTTTGTAAGAATATTGTAGGTCCTTATTAACAGGATCTGAATGAGCCTTAAACGACTTATAGTCCTTTGAATAAATCCAAAGATACTATGAGAGACAATGACTGTGAATATAAATATTGACGCGGAATATCAATATCTATACCAAGATGAACACAAGAACAAATACTAAAATTGCTATTACTATTACTATTTGATTATGAATACTCAATCAACTGTTTTCAATGTTAACTATTTGATTGTGAATACTCAAGAAAGTTGTTTTATTCAAGCTTGCAATCTCAAGAAAAGTATGAGCATGTCGGTCCAAAAGTCATAAGATCACAAGAAGGCAAAGATTACAAGATGATAATAAGAGATCATGCTTGGTTAATGATCTCAAAGAAGTTCAAGTTCACATACAAGTTAAGCTTAATGGAACAAGCTCAAGCCTAAAAGTCAAAGATCATCATAACATATCACAAGATAAAAATTGAAGTTTAAAGACTACAAGCTCAAGACTGAAGACAATCATAGTATACTAGGATTAACTATTTTGTAAAATGGAGTGACCTCCCTTAGGGGGATATTGTTAGGAATACTAAAAGTATCAGTCACTTCCAAAATATCATAAGATATGCTCGTAGTATAGTTTTTGGAACCTTGATAAGGTAAACGGGCCAAAGCCCATGTAAAACCTACAAGGCCTCATAAGTGGCTGGCCTTAGTGAAGTATAAGTACCCATCTCCACCTCTTTGAGAGGGTTGGTTGTTTACTTTCCCATTTCTAATCTAATATTTTCTCTTTTTCCTTTCTCTCTCTAAAGTGTTCAATCCTTCCACTCTCTCTCTAGTTTTCTTGTCATTTGATTGTGAGATAAGGTATATCATATATTCTACACGTATTTCTTTGAGTAATTTGATTGTGAGACTATACCACAATTCCTTAAATAACTTAATACTATTTAGCTTACATACTTATCAATTGTGTCATACCAAATTGAATATATAGTATTTAAAAACCTATTGCATGTTTTAATGTATACATCTTTAACTAGTTCAAGAACTCTATGTACATATCTTTACAAGAAGATATAACATGTTAACTATACATCATTTAGCCTTTGAACATTTTAAGCATTTCATGTTCATGTCATAACAAGAAGACATACTTACTTTATGTTATGAGTCTTTCAACAATTAAAGGATTTCATGTTTATGACTTTATAAGAAAAATAAACATACTTAACTAAAGTGCTTATGAACGCCTACTCTTGGCTTCAATAGTAATTTCAAATTAATCGAGATTACTTCATTATTTATGACATTCCATGAACACATAAATATTTTACTTGAAGTAGTCTTTAATTCATATCTTGACATATGTTCTAAATAGGGCAATAAGTCCTAGTAGCAAATTAGTTTCTTTCCTTACGATCAAGAGAAACCTTTAATCATATTGTTGTTGTCATGTGTTCTACCTTGCACACAATAAAGATTTCTCCCACTTGTGCATGGCACAACATCATATATGTAGTCAAACAATACGCCGTGTGTTTGTTTATATGGACAATATGACAGTGTTTAATAAGGAATAGTGCATGACTATTCTTAAAACCATGAGTTTATAGTTGGAAAATAATTTATTATCTCAAGACAAGCTAGAAATAATCTGGGTTACTAACAAGATAATAAAGCTTGTAACTCCCACTGAATTAGACAACATTACATGAATGTCTTGTTTAATAATAAATCGCAATGATCCCATTGGATTTGACAACATTGCAAGTCTTACATAACCAGTGAAAACAAATAGCGATCTATTTATTTTCCTACTCTCTTTGAAATCATACTAGTAGCAATGTACTTAGGTATCAAAAGCTCTACGATGTAGATGAAGGACTGTTAGGAACGATAAAAGTGTTAATCATTATTAGGAATTGGTCTTAGCTTAGTTTATAATTTTATTAGTAGTAATGTTGTAATAAAGTCTATCTTGGTCAAAGATAAGTAAAGTTGACCAATGTTTGACTAAGTTTAGGGAAAATAGAAATAGTTTAGTAATAAGTACATATACTCATCTTGGAGGAGTATATATATATATATATATATATATATATATATATGTCTTATCTTTGTAACACTCACTTCTCCTTCCCATTTCTATTTTCCCCTATTGAAATGAAAATTTAAAAAATGATGAAAATATTCTCTAGCTCCCCTCCTTTATTCTTATAGCATTCGTATGATATCTACTTAGCAAACATAGCATCTAACGAGTGGTATCTATCGCCAAGAGAGATCTAGTGTGGTTTTCGTGATCAAATCGAGCCTAATTGCAAGAAATTCGATCAATCTAGCTTTCGTAAGGATGAAAAGTAGCTTTCGTATAGTTTAGTTTTATGATTTGATGTGTTTTTGATCTTAAAACGCAATATATTAGCTTTTGTAACTATCAAATTGTAGAATTAATACCTTGTTTATGAAAATTACATGTTTTTAAATTCAAATTGATCGAAAAAATAGATTTGTTAGCTTTCGTAAACATGTGGATAGGTTTTGGTAACTGTTTTTAGGCGGGAAAATTACTTTCGTAGGACAATTTTAAGCTTTCAAAAGGAAGAAATCTTTCTTAAACTGTCATACGTAAGTCATTTTTTAGCTTTCGTAACAAAGAATTACTTTCGTAACGAAAAATCTAGCTTTCGTAACATAGAAACTTGTTAATTTGAAGGGATAACATTGAGTTTATCGTTTTAAACTGTTAAAGATCAAATACGTAAGTTTTCTTAGGTTTCGTAGCTACGAATTCATGAAAGTAAGGGATTTCTTGTGATTGTACGAAAGTAGATTTTATTTGGAATTTACAAAAAGAGGTTTTGTATCATTGAGCTTTCGATAACCGTTGGGTTTCATATACTGTGGTAGCTTTCGTACTATTTGTGGTTTCGTAAATCAGAGGTTTCGTATCAAAAGCTTGGTTTTGGTTTTGTAAATTCTTGGTTTCGTATCACAGAAGAGGTTTCGTATCACAATTTTGATAACAGAAGGTTTGTAAGAGGTTTTGTATTACAGTTTTGAGGTTTCTTACACTGTTTTAGAGGTTTCGTAACACAGGCAAGAGGTTTCGTAACACATTCAAGAGATTTCGTAACATCATTTTTGAGGTTTCGTTATACTGTTCAGAGGTTTCATATCTTATTGTTTGGGTTTCGTAACACAGACAAGAGGTTTCGTAACACAGAGGTTTCGTAACATCATTTTTTAAGGTTTCGTTACACTGTTTAGAGGTTTCGTATCTTATTGTTTGGGTTTCGTAACACAGTTCAAAGTGTAATACAAGACAAGATTGTTATTGCTCGTTAACTTCACGATTACAATACTTTATCTCCAAAACGATCCAAGTTTGCTTTGTAATCATTTAATACAACATGTCTACTTCAAATATTCAACCAACTCCAATCAACAAACTCTAGTTGACTTAGGAGTTAATGAAAGACCTCCAATGCTTGAGAAGGGGAATTATATTCCATGGGAAAGTTGATTTAGAAGGTTTTTGGATGATAAGCTTGAAGACGGGGAGAGAATGTGGAATTCGATACAAAATTGCCCTTATCAAAGACCCATGGTTGTTGATCCAACAAATCCTACTGTACCAATATCTTGGAACCGATTTGTCCTAAAATGATGAGTTAACTAGAAGCCAATACTTTACGAATGTTAGGGTCATGAATTTCTCTTCTTCAAGCAATACCATATGATATATACAATACATTAAAGCATGTAAGAATGCTAACGAATGGTGAACGACTCAAAAGGATGCTGCATGTCTGAAAATAACTACTCGTAGTCGATACACTCACGTCTTATGGATGAGTTTGATAAGTTTGCAGCAAAAGAAGGGAAATCTTTAGACTTTGTGCATGAAAGGTTGACAACACTTGTGAACATCATGGATCGTAATAATGTTCGTCCAATACAGTGGCAATCAAACAAAGTTTCTTAATTGTTTGCAACCGAAATGGAGCAAATATGTTACCATGGTTCGTCATAATCAAACTGGATCTGCAGTATCTTATGATGTGTTGTATGATTCAATAGTGCAATTTGAACCACATGTTCTAGCATCAAGGGCAAAGAAAGCTGCCAAGAATCATGATCCTTAAGCTCTTATTGCTCATTTAAATGCTTCTTCATCACACTCTCATGCAAACTATTCTTATTCTCTATAATCATACTATGTCACACATCCTCCATCAGTCGTTGATTATGATGATGAATATCAAGGGGAGTTACAAGGCGATTCTCAAGAGGATAAGCTTACAACTGCTATGATGTTACTCGCTCGAGCAATCTCTCAAAAGTTCTCTACACCCACCAACAATCATCTTTGTATTTCCTCCAACGCGAAATCAAGCTGTGGTTCAGGATGGTCGAGTTTGACATACAAACCAAGAATGCAGGTTATGGTGGAAATGCTAACAAGAATGTAGGGAGAAACAGAACTCAAGGGTTTAATACTGGAAATGCAGGAGATGAAAGCAATCAGATTATTCAGCGTGTTCTACAAACTGAGTCTACTCCAGGCAAAGAAAATGTTCAGTGTTACAATTGCAATGAGAAAGGTCATTATGCTCACGAATTTTAGAAACCAAAAGTTCATGATGCAAAGTATTTCAAAAAACAAATGTTGTTAGCTATGAAAGATGAAGCTGGAAGCAACATCAGTAATGAAGAGAATGATTTCATGCTTGCCACTTCATATGGAGAAGATTTAGAAGAGTTAACTGCAGCAGTCATGGTAATGGCTCGACTCCAACTAGCTAATGATAATGCTGAGAATATACCATCCTATGATGCAAAGCCTGTTAGCCTGGTGATCCAGCTTGTTCTGTGGATTGTTGATAGCGGATGCTCAAAGCATATGACTGGCAATCTTCAACTGCTAAGAAATTTCGTTGAGAAATTCATGGGAACAGTCCACTTTGGGAATGATCATTTCGCTGCAATCACATGCTATGGAGATTATGTTCAAGGCAATCTCACTATTTTTCATGTATATTATGTTAAAGGCCTTGAACATATTTGTTTGCGGATTGATAATTCTGTGATGGAGATTTAGAAGTAGCCTTTCGATCAAACACGTGTTATGTTTAGAATTTAGAAGGAGATGATTTACTTACGGGTTCTCGAGATTCAAATCTCTATACTATCTCCATTTCTGAGATGGCGGCTTCTTCTCTCGTGTGCTTAATGTCCAAAGCCACATCAACAAAATCTTGGTGATATTGTATCCGTCGGTTGTCTCATTTGAATTTTGGCACCATTAACCAACTTACTTCACACGATCTAGTTGATGGGCTTCCGAAATTCAAGTGCAACAAAAACCATTTATGTTCAGCTTATGAACATGGTAAAAGCAAGAAAGCTTCACTTCCACCTAAGTTGGTTCCAAGCATAGAATCCAAACTCGAATTACTTCATATGGATTTGTGGGGCCAATAAGAGTTGCAAGTATCAATGGCAAGAAATATATTCTCGTGATCGTTGATGACTATTCTCAGTACACATGGGTGTATTTTCTTCGCACCAAGGATGAGGCTTCAGATATGATTGTTGATTTTGTTATTCAAGTTCAACGGAATCTTAAGACTTCAATTCTGACGATTCGAACTGATAATGGAACCGAATTCAAAAACTAGAAATTAAGGGCATTTTATGCAAAGTTAGGCATTGTTCATAAAACTTTAATTGCTCGAACGCCTCAACAAAAAATTTTGGGTGGGTGGGGGGGGGGGGGTTGTGAAAGACTTAATCGAACAATCGTCGAGGCTGCTTGAATAACAATGCATATCTTTTTCTAAATCACAGAATTTTCTGGTAGGCCCGAAGCCATTGCTACTGCATTTCTTATACTCAGAATCGTTCTATTGTACACACTGCATAATAAAACTAAGTAAGATTGATTGCCGTCGCAACCTAATGTTCAATACTTTCATGTGTTTGGATCTCTTTGCTATCCAACAAATGATCGTGATGATCTTGGGAAGATGAAACCAAAGGCTGACATTGGTATTTTTGTTGGTTATTCTGAGTCATCACGTGAGTTGTATCTATAACCGCCGAACCAAAAAGATAATGGAAACGATCCATGTCAAGTTTGATGAACTCACAGCTATGGCTTCTGAATGCAACAATTTAGAACCCGGAATGAACTGCATGAATTTTCAAGATTCATCAGAAGATTCACAATCTGTACCTTCTACATATTAATAAAAACACCTTTATACTTTTTAAAAGCAAATATAAAGCTCAATTTTTTTTTGGTCTAAAATAATTTAATATAAACCCTAGTAGTCAGGGGAAGAGACGGAACTTAAAATGGACCGAAGGCAGTCGTGGTCTCCTCCAAACTTTTTGACCCAATGTATAGTTTATACCCTGTTATATATGATTTTAGTCATTTTTAATACAAAATATTCAAATGTAATGTATAGTGACCCCCCTAAAATAAATATTTTTTAAGTTAGCCTCACTCCCAACAACGTTCAAGTTCTATCCCTGATTAGATAAGTTGTTTGTCTAAGGTTATATTTTGGGCTTAAACTTATATTTTCTGAGCGACTTATTGCTTATGTATAATAACTTAATAAGTTCGTAAGCTTATATTTAGTGTTTGGCTTAGCTTACTACAATTTATTTGGTAAAATGACAAAAAAAATTACATAAAAATAATATTATATGATTATTAAATAAGAGTATAAAAGTATTTTAATGTAATATCTTTTATACAAGCCCATCTCTCCTCATATAAGCCACAAAATTAAGGCTTATCAAAATCCCATCATATAAGCTCATAAACCCCGCCATATAAACTTAGTCACTTAATCGAACTTATTTTTGTTATATAAGGCTATAAGCTAATAATACCATAAACCCGTGAATAAGCTTACCAAATAAACTAATGCGTACTTTTTTATTTTTGAACTAATTTATTTGTTTAGGAGAAATGATTGACATACCTTACTGTATACTTAGGGTATGTTTGGTGCAATAGGTTGGGTTAAGGTTGGGGCTGGGACTAGAGCTTATATTATAAGCCGAAAACTAAAGTTTATATATTTTTAAAGTTATTTAGCGAATTAGTTAGAGTTGGAGCTTATTATATAAATCAAATGAAAATACGTCAAATTAAATTAATATATATTTTTAGCTTTCATGTGATAATCTATTATATTTGAATGACTTATCCGAACCGAACGATGGCGGCTTAAAGCTAAGAGCAGCATCAGGGTAGTCAAAGTAGGCCAAGTCGGTAGCCTGTTCTGAAACTCTTGGGAGAAGGACTTTAGAGTTAGAAAAAGGCCTAATTGTTGTTGAAGGAATAAATGTTGTTTCGGCTCTTGGAGTAAGGGGAGAAAATCTGAAACTTAGCACTTGTTTTTGTGGAAAACTAGAAGGGGGGGTTGAATAGTTTTCCCGATTAATTGTTACCTTTTTTAAAAAAATTTGTTTGAAACTATACGTGAAATGATTGTGATATTGTATTGGTATATGATGTAAGAGATATAAAAACAAATAAATGGAGAGTTAGAAAGAGATAACTAAGACATAAGTATTTATAGTGGTTCGGCTACAAGGACACCTTCTTGTACCCTTACTCCTTCCCCGTGTCACTACTCGTGAGTTTGTAAACTCATTAGTTCACCGAACTCTTTCAACGGCGGAAAAGCCTCAACACCGTTGCTTATACCTCTTTTTCGATTACTAAAGCTAAATAAGGTTACTGTAATTGGTTGATTGATTCTAACCAACACTTCTTCACTTGATTTTCATTGATAAATGTAACTAACAACTATAATATGATGTTCAAGACTCAGCAATGTGATCTTGATGATGCTATGGAGATACGAAACAAGATGCTTGAAACTTGATCGTCTTGAAGGGGTGTTTGGCAATTTTCTTCTTTGAAGTAAAATTTCCTACAGTATTTCTAAAGGTAAAACTCATGCAAGATAAGTAGAGTGAAGGATTAGATGGATTAGAGAGTATTTCTATGTGAGGAAGGTGTGTTGACTCAGTTAACTTCTATGATCAAATTCTTAAGCTTGTTTAAGGTTTATTTATGCTAGATAAATCTAACAGAACTTAGTTAAGAAACTTTGTTTGATAATACTAAGGATTATGCGGAAACTAATCTTTAATATAAGTAGAATTCTTCAATGAAATAGTAACACAATATAATTCAACAATAAAAGCTCTAATATTATTATTACAAATAATACGATTACTTCATTAGTTTTTTGGGTTACAAAATTTGAAGCTATGAACTATATATGAATGACTCGTTTTTGATCAATTTTGGTTGTTTGTGTAATTACCTATGCCACTTGGATATCCTTTTTTACAACATGGGGTACTAAAAGGCTTAGAATAACTTGCCTTAAGTTTATCAAATTTTTTTAAATAAATAATTTATCACATATCTTTTACTTAAATATATAATACAAAGCATTAGCAATAATTAACTAACTGAGCAGCTTTAACTTCTGTTCAATAGCAGCATTAATCTTCAGCTGCATATCTTTGTACTATCATTTGGAAATTTTGTACTAGCAGTTGTAACTTCCTCTAGCTGTAGTAACTTCCTCTAGCAGTCTTAATCTTTTTGAGCAAGTTAGTAACTTTTAACCAGCTGCATCTAATTAGCAGCTTTAACTCCAAGAAAATTAAGAGTCTTTTAATCCAACAATCCTCCCCTACACCTTGATATTCTTCTTCAAAATCTTATGTTTCTTCATTTGTATGCTTCATTAAATCACAGGAGGAAGCTTCCTAAAACACTTCATTTAGGTTGATAGCTTACTTAGCTGTTTCTGACAATCTAAGAAGCTCAAATGTCATTTCACACTTATAATCAACTTGAAGCTTCACATCATTAAACATCCGATGTAGTGTGTGATTTGTAAGTTGTTAGGTCTTCTCAACCAACAGATAAAATGGTATGGATTGCACTATTACACAATGAACTCACATGGAATCATTAAGCCTTCCAGTGCAGCTCTTTAACTAAACCCTTGTTGATTTTCATACTTTTTCTTATACATGAGGTTCCAAAACATGGTCTACAAAGGATGTAGTAACAAATGATCATGTAATTCCACTAGCTCTGTTACTTTATATTACTTTGTCTATACTCCAAGAATTCAACAGTCTTCTCTGTTAAAGTTTTTAAGCATCTTTGAAAAAGTTAAATACGTCTGATGCTTACCATCTGCTATGATAATTTGGAAATAGCTTTTCTTTCCTTCTTGGTATATTTTGTAGTCAACAATGGTTGGATATTTGATAGATAAAGGTGTAGCATCAATAGTTACATCATCTCCATCATCTGGAACTATTTCTAAATATTGCTTAAGCACCTCAGACTCTTTGTCTTCTTCCACTTTCTGCTTCTTAGAGCTTTCTTGTTCTAGCTCTTCTCATGCTCTCTTTGAACTACCTTCCATCACTTTTGCTTCAGCTCTCTTTAAATTCTCTTCCAGCTCTGTTTCTGCCTTCTTGGAACTCTCTTCCACCAACTCAGTTATGTAGTCAACAAAGGTATTCACCCTTTTCATTGCTTTTTCAAACAATTCTTGAATATTTGCAAAGGAATTATTCTTTAAACTTTTATGCTTCCATCCTTCCATGTTTTTCAGATAAGTACACATGATACTCCTTTGTTGAGCTCTTGTTGGTGGTTTGTTCCTCTTCTCTTCTGCTCTCTTAGCTGCAAAATGTTTTCTTCTTTACTCTAAGAATTGTACAAACAATATTGCCTTTTCTTCATCAGTCAATTCTTCTTGCTCTTGAGCTTGCGGTCTTTGAGCCAACTGATAATCAGCTTAAATTTTAGCCTGAACATCATCCCAAGCTATGTTGGCTTCTTCAATTTGTTAAACTTTTTCTCTGGGAAGTCTTTCTTCTTCTTCTTCTTCAGCTTGTAGCTTGAAGGCAAGTTCTTTATCAAGCCTGAGTAGATCTTTCTTAGACATTTTCTTCACAGGTTCTGGTTCAACCATTTTGCCTTTACCCTTATACTGAACCTTGACCTGTGATGGTTGTTGTAAAGAAATTGTTGGTGTAGGTGATTGCTCCTATTCATGAATAACAATCCCTTTATCCTTAGGTCTTGTACTAGCAGTTGTAATTGTTGTAGCAGCATTTGTTGTTGTAAGTGTTATTGTAGTGGTACCCTGCTCTGGTTCTTGTATCACAACCTTATCAGCCTTGGGTTTTGCACTCTTCAACTATGCCAGTGCTTGAGCCAAAGTAATTTCAACATCACAAAGTAATTTCTAATTTAGTTAATTGCGTTGTTGTTGTTGTAGTTGTAGCTGCTCGTACGGGTTTTGATGTAGGGCATGCTGTTAGGGGGGTGCATAATGATAGGTTTCGGAGGAGAGGTGATGGGTGTCTAGTCAGCGCATTTGTCAATAATCAACTTCAATCTCCATTAAGTCATTAACACCAAACATATCTGCATCATCTTGATCATTAACCAGAGTAATGTCTTCATCAGCATCAATATCAAATATCCTCCCCTGTTTAGATGCATCCTTTTCACCTAAACCTTTATCTTCAGAGGATTCAACCTTGGCTGTCAAACCAACCTTGTATAGTCTTTTAAGCCCATGAGTTCTTTACTTATTCCTCCTTTCTAGCTTCTTAACTTTCCTTTTCAAATTTGCAATCTCATTAGCTTGAGTGTTCTTTGTAGTCTCCAAAGCAAGAACTCTTATTTGTAAAGTTGTACATAATGCCATCAATTCCTTAAGTTTTAGACTATTCTCACCACTTCGAAGTGTGTTACCTCTTGCGAGCAGTGGATCATTGGATGTTTTAGATACATTCTCAAACCTAGTTTGAGCAATAGTATGCCCTATGGTTTCTTGGCACCTAGGACCACCACCTAAAGTAGTTCCTTAGGAACCAGTTTCATTAGGTGTTGCCTTGGATTGGGTCTTATTGATGTTACCCCTATCTTGTTCTGCTTCTAAGCTAGTAGCAGTAGTGGCAACCCTTTTCAAACTGTCATCCATCTCCTCATTGACAGCCTCATCTACTACATTGTCTGTAGGACCACTAGACTGAGGTATCTGAGTGTCCTTTCTCTTTGGCTTCCTAGGTTTTTGTTTCTTTTGAGGTTGAGATGTTGATGGTTGAATAATGGTGGGTATGTGATGGGGATCAATGGGATTTGCTGAACCTTCACCCATTTCTGCTTGATCTTGTACCACCATTATTTGGAATAATGGTGTTTCCCTTCCAGAAAAACCATTCCCTACCCTTTTCATATTCCCAAATATCTTCTTAGTATGAGAGGGTACAATATATATTCTGTTGTGAGTAGGCATCCCTTCAAGTTGTTTATCCAAAAAGACTTGTATAAACCTTGAATACATCAAAAAATTTCCTGCATTATCCAAGTTCTTCACCATACTTTTAAAAATGTACTTGTTGAAAAGTAAACTCCGGGTTTTAGCTAAACAGATAATGGCAGATGCCATAGTACTACTAAACCCATTCCATGCAGTGTCTTAGAACTTAGGCATTGTAAAATAGTATGAATAAGGAATTTCCATTATGGAGAAAAGAATGCCTTATAGAAAGTAAGCTTCTATGAAATTTTCTCATACCCCATCAGTGTAAGTTGTTCAAAGATGGTAGCATTGGGTAGACAATCAACACCTTCAACATCTTCTAGTTGAAGATCTCTTCTCACAGTTGATTCAGTTATGATTATCTTTTCCCCTCAACAGGCTTGTAACATACTTCCCCATTAACAGTTTTGACCTTGACAATAGCCCATAATTGTTTAATGCACAAAGTATAAATAGTGGGAATGATCGTTAGTGCATATCTTATAGGGTTTGCATTCAGAAAATCCACAATTTGTTGAAACCCTTCACTTTCTGCGGGTTTAGTCAAAAACGCAACCATGTTATGAGTATCGGCAAACTTTAGGGTCGCCATTGTGTTAGGTTTTGATGATGAATGATAAAATTGAGTTAGGGTTTGTGATTAGAGAGTATATGATTGAATGAAATTGATTAAATGAGTGATTGAAACCCTTAATCAAAGCATTTATGAAAATATCCTCAACAGCATTAACGTTCATCTGGCAGTATAAAGTTATGCCTAGCAGCATTAACTTTCAACAGCAGTAGTAAGTTTATGCCTAGCAGCATTAACTTTCAACAATAGTAGTAAGTTTATGCCTAGCAGCATAACTTTTACCTAGCAGTAGTAAGTTATACTTGGCAGCATTAACTTTTAATAGTAGTAGTAAGTTTATGCCTAGCAGCATTAACTTTCAATTCCATTCCAAACACTTTGTCTGTTTTTAATATATTCAACTCTCTTTTTTTTTTTTAACTCACCATTTGTCTCAATTCTTTTACTCACCAAATCACTCTGTCTGTTTTTATTCCACGCAGCTCTCTTTCTGTTTTTATTCTTACCAATTCTCTCAATTCTTTTTCTCACCAAAACTCTCTGTCTATTTTCTCTAATAACCAGCATTTTCATCATCAATCTAACACTTTTCTTTGCTTTTTCTACAAAATGTTAGTCCAAAAACCAAGAAAACACAATCCATAGCAATTTTCACAATAATCATAGTATTAATTATACATAACAGTATTAAGTGTAACTAACAGTAGAAACTCAACAATATTAAGTATAACTAGCAGCACTAATTGTACTTAACAGCGGAAACTTTTAATGACATGAATAACAGTACTAATTCATATAAAACTCTACAAAAAAATAAAGAGATAAAAGATTTTAAGGATTTAGCATTCTTAGTACTAGCAATGCAAATATTGAACCACGTAACATCAAAAGCTTTTGTAAGTAAATCTGCAACATTCTTGTCAGTATGGATTTTAACCATTTGAATCAACTTCTTTTCATTGCAATCCCTAATAAAATGATGTCTAATCTCTATATGCTTTGTTTTTTAATGAAAAACAGGATTTTTAATTATGCAAATAGTATTGTTATTGTCAATAAAGATCTTGGTATGCATAAAATTATACCCATAATCAAGTAGTTGATTTTGAATCCAAAGCACTTGTCCACAGCAACTTGAAGCAGCCACATACTTAGCTTATGTTATGGAATTTGCAACCACTGTCTGTTTCTTGTACTGTGATGATATTAATCTACTTCTAAGGAATTGACAACCTCATGTTGTAGACTTCCTATCCAAGCTTGCTCAAGCATAATCACTATCAGTGTATGCTACCAAATCAAAAGGAGAATCTTTTAGATACCAAAGGCCCAATTTTAGTTGACCTTTTAAGTACCTAAAAATCCTTTTCACAGCATGAAGATGTGAAACTTTTGGATTGACTTGGTATCTAGCACATGCATATACTGCAAACATAATGTCAGGTCTTGAAGATGTAAGATACATCAATGAACAATCATTGACCTATACATATGAACATCTACTTCTTCACCATCTTCATCCTTGAGCAAAGGCTTTTGAGTTTCCATTGGTATGCTTGTAGTCTTGACTTCTGTAAACCTAAACTTCTTTAAAATTTCACCAACATATTTATCTTAACTAATAAATATTCCTTCCTTCTTCTGCTACACTTGTAATCCTAAAATGAATGTAAGTTCTCCTATAGAACTCATCTGAAATTTCTCCTGCATCAACTTCTCAAATCCATTGTACAGCTCCTTCTTTGTTGAACCAAAGATGATATCATCCACATAAACTTGGACCAGTAAAATATCACCTTTGTGCCTTTTTATGAATAAGGTCTTGTCAATTTTCCCTCTTTGAAACCCATTGTCTAACAGATATGTTGACAAGGTTTCATACCAAGCTTTAGGAGCTTGATGTAGTCCATACAGTGCTTTTTTAACCTTGTATACTCTATCAGGAAAGTTTGGATCTTCAAATCTTGGTGGTTGACATACATACACCTCTTTTTCAATCTTTACATAGAGAAAAACACTTTTTACATCCATTTGATACACCACAAAATCTTTAAATGAAGCATAAGTTAAGAATAGGCTAATTGCTTCAATTCTTGCAATAGGGGAAAAGACTTCATCATAGTCAATCCCTTCTTCTTGTGTGTATCCTTGAGCAACCAATCTTGCTTTATTTCTTATCACAATACCCCTTTCATCCTTTTTATTCCTGAAGACCCATTTAGTGCCTATAGCCCTTTTTCTATTTGGTAAATCTACTAAAGTCTAAACTTCTTGTAACTTGAATTGTAGAAGCTCTTCCTGCATAGCCTCTATCCAGCTTGGATCCTTCAATGCATGAATTATCTTTTTGGGTTCTTCTTGTGATAAAAAGCAAACAAACAAACAGTTTTGAAGGTCTTTATGGTTTGTTCTTTGTTAAATAGTACTAACAAACCCATGTTCCTTCAAATTCTTTGACATATTTCTTGTTTGTGTAGCTGATTGCAAATCTCCAATCACTTGATCAAGAGGATGATCTTTATGAATTCTTGTAGTTGGATTAGGACTGACTTGGATTGTTGTATCCAAGTTGTTTATGTCAGCCACTATACCGTCATCTTCATCATCTCTTGTGAAGTCAAAAATGCTATAATCTTCTAAAGCAGGCATATTTGGATCATCTAGAAGTTCAATGCTTGGTTTTTCACCAACAACATTAACTTCATTTGTGCTAGCAGCATTAACATTGTTAGTGTTGTTAACATTATCTTCCTTCTCTTGATCATTACATTCACTATCTTTTCTTGGATATTCATCAACCTTCTTTCCATCATCACTTGAAGGTTTGGATCCATCATCCTGAGAACTCTTTGGATCTTGGGAAAATGGTGGATCAGCAGTCTATAATGGTAGCAAAATATAATATTTGACAGGTTCTGTCTCCTTTCTAGCTTGACCTGCATTATCACTTGCTTTTGTACTTGCAAAACCATTAGACTGTGTACCTGCAACAATTGGCTCATAATTCATTGTTCTTGTTAGTGCATCAATATCAAATAGCCAATCTGGTCCACTACCTACAACATTAGGTGTATTCTCACTAAACCTAATATGCAAGTTTTCTTCCACTATCCTTGTTCTACTATTGAATACTCTAAAGGCTTTACTATTCAAAGAGTATCCAACAAAGAAACCTTCATCAGCCTTACCATCAAATTTGCCTAAGTGATCTATGGTATTGAGAATGGTAACATGACACCCAAATGGTCTCATAAATAAAGTTGGTGTTTCTACCATGAAAAATGTTCATATTGGGGTATTGTTTTGTTATGAGGCTTAATACTAACATTTATTTGGCACATTAGCCTAAGGCAGTATTAACTGCTTATGCCAAAAAAGTAGTTGGCAACTTAGAAATCAGCTAGCATGTCCTAGCAGCCTCAATTAGTGTCATTATTCCTCCTTTTCAGCAACTCCTTTTATTGAGGAGTTCTAGCTACACTAATTGTCTTAGAATACCATTCACTTCACAAACATGATTCATTTCTCTGTATTGACTGAAGTTCCATTACCACATCTAATCACCTTAACCTTGTGATCTACTAGATTTTCTATATCAAGTTATAAAGGACTTAGAACCCTGCCACGAGTCTCATCCTTAGTAGCTAGAAAAGAAAACCATGTAACTACTATAAATCATCTATGACAACTAGGATATACAATTTTTTCATAAGGGCTTTTTACAAATGTTGGGATATGCCAAACAAGTCCCATATGTAAACAAATGTAAAGAAGATGATTGAGTATCTCTGTTTTTTGTCCTAACAAGAGGCTTTGTGACTGCTTTGCCTTTTTGACAAGCAACACACCACAGGTTCCTTCAATTTTCAAAAAATTTGAAGGGTAAACTTTTACAAGATTTTCCCTTAAACCAATATTTTATTCATTGTTTTAAAAATGTAATATGTGACCTAGCCTTACTATGCCAAAGGTTTAGATTCATCAGATGTGGTTTTGCAAAAAGCAAGTTCAACCTCTTTTAGGAACTATGTTCTTAATCAAAACACTATACATATTGTTCTTTTAGGAACTTCTTAGTAAACTTGACTTTCATCAAATTAACTTATAAGTTTGTAGAAACATAATAAATTTAGTGTCATTAAAAGGAAACACTATTCTTTTTATCACACATTTATTGAGACAATAAAGAGATTAAAACTTTTAACTCTATCACAAAAATCACATTTTCAAAATCTAGATTACGTTTTTAGTGGGACTTTTCCTTGGATTTTCCATTCTTTGGGGTTCCCTCCAAAAGCTACATATCCTCCTCTATCTCTTCATAGTCGTATGTTTAGGACATGTTACCCTGTCATGTGCCTTGTTCATCACTATCAATTACTCACTTTATCTTGCTAAATCCAATTTTGGATTTGCCCTTCACATCAGATAAGGAAAACCAGTTTCTTTTTGGGGACCTATAGCCATCAATGACTTGGTTCTGCCATTGTGCTTCTAATATAATCAACCCGTTTTAAGGATGGTTTGATGCATGTTTTGTGTTTAGAAACACTGGTTAAAACTTTTGGTCTTTGGTTTCCAAAACCACAAGTGAGGCTCTTAAACAGCTATTAATACAAAAAATTTTCCCTGCACTAGCAACACTTCGATAGATCGAATTACTTAGCTAGTTTAAGGTTTAGTTATATTAGATAAATCCTAACCAACTATAGTATAGAAACTTTGTGTGAATATATTAAGATTATGCGGAATCTAATCTTTAATAAGAAGGATTTTCAATGGAACTGTAGCACACAAGGTATTCAACTAAACATAAAAGCTCAATATGATTAAGCATAATAATACGAATATTATAGGTTATTAGGGTTACAAAGACATTGAAGCTCTGATAATCTATGAATGACTCCATTTTGTTTTGTATACTCTATGGAAAACTATATCAATTCTATGCCATAGGACCTCCTTTGATCACACCAGGAGTCCTAGTCGATTTACCAATATTTTCTAAGATATAAAATATTTCATAATGATTCTATTCTATAAATAAACTAATACTTATCAGTAAGTAATCTTGATCTCCAAATTCAATTTTATATTTTCTTCTGTCTTATCTTTCTCTGACGAATAGAAACTCTTTTCAAGCAGTCTTAATCTTTTGTGAAGTTGTTTCTTTTGTAACGGCAGCATTAACTTTTAACACCTAGCAGTTGTAACTTATACACCAACATCATTAACTGTGTACAATCACTACACAAAAAATTTTCATTTAGCGCACACTCATTTTTAGTGGCAAAATTAATCTGTGCCGCTATATTATGGTTTTAGTGACATATCATTGGTGTCATTAAAGATATTAGCTATTTGGTGGCACTATACTACTTTGTGCCATTCATATAACATTATTAATAGTGGTTACTAAACTCTGTTTGTTATAGTACCTTGACTAAGACATATAACGAGACATATATATTTCATGCTATTAATTGTTTCCTGGTACTCTTGGTATTTTCCTATTTGTGAAGATTTGTTGCCTAAAAATTATTTCCCATAAATTTTAACAATTTAAGCGGGACCTTGCTGCAAAATTTTTTAAACTTTGGAGGATGGTCATTTAATCCTAAACTTTCGGATCTCATATTTGTATTCAGAAACCCTACATCAATGGTTTTCACATTTCATTGCCACATCATGATATTTATTTCTTATGGCCACCGTTATTTAGCCATAATCAAGTCATGTAAGTGTTTTTCAATTTCCAACCCTATTATTCAAATACTTTAACCCCTTTTTTTAATTGTATTTTGTTTCTAAGTTTATTAAGGATTGTTGTGAGAAAATGGTTTAAATTGATCGCATAATCATTATGAATAACCAAAAATTGCGGTCGAGATGAGGTAAGTTATTTCTAGCCTTTTTTGCCTTGTTAATACTTTATCTTGCAAAACTTTGTCTTATGATTTTTTCAAATATGGTTTGTGTTGTACATTTTGTGTAGAATGAAAGACAGAATAATCATCCAATCAAGGTTAAAACTTTGTCTCATCCTCGTTTAAATTTTTATAAAGTCTTGGATTAGGGACCAGGTGCTCTTCTTTAGATTTCGTTTAATGTGTTAGTTAACTTATGAATTTTTAACATTTAGTTTAATATGTATAAACCTTCACTCTAAGTTTTTTTTGTTTGTTCATAGGTTACGCTTTTAAGTGATATATGAAGATTCATTAGAAAGAATGAAGTTGTAGTTCTTTTGCTTGGTTTAAGCATATAGTTTAGTACTTTGTATTTAGTTGGGGATCTAGACTTGTCTTCTTTGTATTTCTTGTATATTGAAAAACTTTGTTGATTAATAAATATTTTATTTTTATGTAAATAAGCTGTTTGTTTCATGTGTTATGGTTGAATAAAACATGTTTGTGATAAAATCTTTATAGATATAAAACGTGTTAGAACAACACTGCTATCGAGATATTCTTTGCTAGCATATAATACATGCCATTCAAACCATTCTAGTATTTTAAAAGAACACAATTAGAGGCACAACACATGTGCCACAAAATCCTTTTTGGTCTATTGAGTCAGATTAATGAGTGCCATTACATCCTTTAAATATGCAACAACACAACTTAAAAGTGCCACTAATACCCATTAGTGGCAGCGTCGTTAGTGACACTTTTTTAATCTGCCACCGAATGTCTAACCGGCTTTTAGTGACACTTATCTGGACTACTATGACACTTTTTGTGTGTCACTAAATGGCAATTTTTTTGTAGTGAAACAGTAGTAACTACTTAGAATATTTTCTTCAATCTTCATCAGCAGTACTAACTTAACACTAGCAGTACTAATATATACTAGCAGTAGTAACTATGAGCTAGCAGTAGTAACTGTGAGCTAACAGTACTAACTTTATACTAGCAGTACTAATATATACTAGTAGTTGTAACTGTGAGCTAGCAGTACTAGCTTTATACTAGCAGCACTAACTACTTAGCATATTTTTTATTAAAGTTAATGAACAACACTAACTTTACCTTAGCAGCAGTAACACAAACCTTAGCAGTAGTAACTCTAAGATCATCAAGAAGTATTTTAATCCCAATAAGCTTGAAGGTGTTGAAGGCACTGGAGAATAACTTGGAGTCGATGAAGCTCCAAGAGAACTGGTTAGTAGACGGACTCGTTTCTCTTTTCATAAAAAAATCCACATCCAAAGCAATTTTCCCTAGGCTGTTAAAGAGTAAAGAAATCAATTTGTAACAACTAACCAAATTATTTGTATATTACACAAATAAAAAACATGTGTTTGTTCACCTTTGACAGTGGACATGCATAGTATAGTTTACCATGGGTTTTAGGTTTATACGATTCTCGCAGAACTACATCTCCGGCTTCACAACCACACGCAAAAGCTTCATATGGTACTATCTTCATAATAACAATGTGATATGTTTGTGGTTGTGATGGTAAGAGTGTGTGTGATCTGTTGGTGATTGTGATGATAATATCTGCTGTTATGGTAAAAAATAGTTTTTTGGAGGGAGTATTTGGTGGGAGTATTTGACGAGAGTATTTGGAGGGATTTTTTAGCGAGAGTATTTGGCGGGAGTTTTTGGCGAGAGTATCAACTCACCTGTTGAACATCTAATGTACAACGATAACATATCGACTCATCCGTTAAACATCTAATGACCCTAGCATCTCGACTCATCCGTTAAACATCTAATGTATAACCCTAGCATCTTGACTCATCTGTTAAACATCTAATGTACAACCCTAGCATCTCGACTCATCCATTAAACACCTAATGTACAACGATAACATCTCGACTCATCCGTTAAACATCTCATGTACAACGATAGCATCTCGACTCATTAGTTGAACATCTAATGTATAACGATAGCATCTCGACTCCTTCGTTGAACATCTAATGTATAACGATAGCATCTCGACTCGTCTGATAAACATCTTATGTACAACGATAGCATCTTGACTCATCAGTTGAACATCTAATGTATAACGATAGCATTTTGACTCTTCCGTTAAACATTACATGTACAACGATAGCATCTCGACTCATCCGTTGAACATCTCATGTATAACGATACCATCTCGACTCATCCGTTGAACATCTCATGTATAATGATACCATCTCGACTCATCCGTTGAACATCTTATGTACAACGATAGCATCTCGACTCATCCGTTGAACATCTAATGTATAACGATAGCATCTCGAATCATCTGTTGAACATCTCATGTACAACGATAGCATCTCGACTCAGCTGAACATCTAATGTATAACGATAGCATATCGAATCCTCCGTTGAACATCTCATGTACAATGATAGCATCTCGACTCATTCGTTGAACATCTCATGTACAACGATAGCATCTCGACTCATCCGTTGAACATCTCATGTACAGCGATAGCATCTCGACTTATCCGGTGAACATCTAATGAATAACGATAGCATCTCAACTCCTCCGTTGAACATCTCATGTACAATGATACCTTCTCGACTCATTTGTTGAACATCTCATGTACAACGATAGCATCTCAACTCTTCTGTTGAACATCTCATGTACAACGATAACATCTTGACTCCTCCGTTGAACATCTAATGTATAACGATAGCATCTCGACTCATCTGTTGAACATCTCATGCACAACAATAGCATCTCGACTTATTCGTTAAACATCTCATGTACAACGATACCATCTAGACTCATCCGTTGAACATCTCATGTACAACGATAGAATCTTGAATCATCCGTTGAACATCTAATGTATAACGATAGCATCTCGACTCATCCGTTGAACATCTAATGTATAACGAAAACATCTTGACTCACCGTTGAACATCTTATGTACAACTAATAGTTAAGATGTACAATCCGACACTTGGAGTAGTGGGTCACACGGTCCTCCTTGTCTGCTCTTGGATGATCAACGCTTGGCCTTCCTACAACCATTTATCACTCCTCAAAGGGTTTAACTGTGTAACACCCCTATAAAATCACAATACAGTGGAATAACACTTTGGAGTGCTACTTCATAGTATAAAATACAAGTTACTGAAAACGACCTCAAAAGAGACGTTAATAAAATGTCACATTTGATTAAAATTTTAGAGTAAAATCAAGTCCTAATAATTTATAATTTAATAAGATTACAAGAGTTTAAACGTGAATCATTTTGTATATTTGAAGTTAAAAAGTTATCGGATGTGAAGAAAACTGAGTCCTTGAGTTTTGTTGATATCCACGCGTCTCGAATGCTCCCAATGCTCAGCTAACAAGATATAACCTGAGAAAATACATGCAAAAACGTCAACAATAATGTTGGTGAATTCATAGGTTTTAGTAAAAACAGTATTGGAATAAATCAAGTAATATTTTAGTAAGAAAAGTAGTGTTACAACATTTAAAAGAATTGTTGTTGAATCCTAGTAGTAATTTAATAAATCAAGTATGCTTAGTAGTGGACCACAAGGTATAAGATCAGCCAACGACAATGCAACGAATGCAGTGTCAAGTAACAGAATTATCGCATTGAGCTCATGACAACCGATCCCTTTGACGAGAATTTATGTTGCCCTAAACGGATTAGGTGTTATTGCTATATACCTGTAGTTCTCAGAGTAATATATCCGTTTAAGAGTGGGTGTTCCAATGGATACAAACCTCGGACGGGGAGTCACCCTATAGTACTATTTATTACACTAGCATCTACTCATCACAGGGAGTTAACAGTTCAAGATATATTGGGGACTTTAGCAATAGGTAATCCTATGATAATTCACAATAACGGGTCAAGAATACCCTTCAAGCACTTGTGTCCAATTTAAGACTGGTATATGTTCAAAACTTACGGTTTTGTAATTAGATAAACAATGATTTCAAATCATTTAGTAAGCACTTTAAGCTTTAACAAATTCAATAGTAACAACCATTTATCAAACATGTATTAGAAATCATGTGAAAAGCAAGTAAAGTCTTTAGTAAAAACATTCATGTAACGTTTATGAAATTAGAATCAATAAATTTGGCTTAGTAAAACAAGCATGTATTCTCACCCTAAAAATAGTTATGAAAACCATTAAAGAAGAAAAGGTGTGAAGATAGAAGTAGTCGGACAAGAATCAAATAAAGAGAATAAGCACCAACGAATCAACCACGACCTAAAAATAAGCGGCGCGTATTTAAAATTCACATTTATAATAAAATGTAACGTAATACGAGTAAATAGATACATATGTATATATATATCGGCATGTAGTAATATCCTATGCTTAAAAATCCATGAATGAGAATCACTAAAATGCTACACTTACATTTTCTAAAATTTGACGTTTTTAACTGAGGATCATCATACTTAAAGGAATGCTAAATGGTCGAACTAGACGATCTTCCTCCATATTAAAACTAGCTTACCGCTTAACGAGATTACTAACAAACTTCTACACCTACTTATTATTCTTACTCCAGTTTCTTATGTACCTTGACTTACTACTATGTTTTCCCTAATGGTTCTAAGCAAGTTTTACTTTTCATTAACTCTAACAAATTACAACTAGCTCAAAACGAGGGGCCTGCAGCAACGTTATCATAGTTGGGCAAACTGCAGGTTATCCCGTAAACATTTTTATAAAAATCTAAAATAAAATACAGTAGGTCAACAATCTTGTACAATCTCCCAGTTTTAATTTCGTCTCTAAAAAATATTAGTTAGACCCGCCTGCACACAAGCATCTTTTAACTTATGTATTTATGGACAACACCAACCACAGTTTTGATAATTAATCTTGTACAATAGGTTTGACTCACTTTTACATTCTGAAAATCGATGAGGCCTAGTTTTCTGGAAAGTAGACTCGAAGTAGATAGTTCTAGAGTCCTGTAAACTTAGAAAAGATTTTGGCACGACCAAGGTATGACGTCCCAAAATTGACCCAAATTCGGATATAAAAACTGTCACTTTCTGAAATTTCCGAAATAAATTCCTATCTAAAATCGGCCATAACTTTTTCGTTTTTAAGAGTTAGAAGCTCTAATTTATACCAAAACGATTATCGGAATGACCTCTACAATTCTAAACACTAAAATCATGGTTTACAACCCACTAAATCAGCCGATTATATGCCTAAACTTTCTGCCCTAATCTATAGATATCTTTTATACCTTCAACACCAATTCAAGCTTTGCAAAATACTAAAATTAGCCTAATCACATACTGTTAACCTCAAACATCAATCAAACTCAAATTCAATCATGTATTATAGTCAATGGATTACCAACACATTATTGTGTATGCATAATTATATAAAATTAAACCTCACAAAAATTAAAAAGGAGACTTACAAAATATTAGAGAATCAATAGAATGATCAAAACCACAACCCTTGTGGTTTTGAAGGTTTGGCCGAACACAAGGGAACACCCAAAACAATGACTAAAACTCGTTTTTATTGTACCAATCTTGATTTAAACACCTTATATCAACCTTGATACTTTATTTACCCGTAAGTTAGACTAAAAACCCAAAAATCAAAAAACCTTCAAAAATTTCAACTTCTTATTAAATTTCTGCATGGGTTTTTCTACGTGAATGAAATTGATTAGGGTTTAGTGTAGGATTGATTTGAAGTAGAATGGAGTGATTTAGAGGATAGTTGAAGATGGTGGTGATGTTGTTTCTTGTTGTTGCCGTTCGAACAAAGAGAGAAGAGAAGAAGACGTGGGTTTTTTACTGTTGTAGGGTTTTCTTGATAAATTATCCGTTATTCTTTCCTGTTTATTTTGACTACTATAAAAAAGAGTCGTTGGCGTGGAGTGTGGATATAGCGCATTTTAAAAAAAAGGAGTGGGCTTTATGGAGAAATTTTTATAAGAGGGGCACTTGGGCTGGGGTTTTTAATTAATAACAAATAATTAAAGTGTGGGTTTGTGTGTGGGTTATGGCTTATAAGTAAAAGAAAAGGGGGCTTTTATAAGAAAAAAATTAAGGAATGTTTGATTTTTGGTTTTGTTGGAGGAAATACAAATATAAGGGTGTGTTTGGTTTAGGATTTAGTAGGAGTAAAATATAATAAAGGGGTGTTTGGTTTCTAGTTTTGATGTAGCCTAAAACAATTAAAGAGGGTGTTTGGTTTATATGTTATGTTTATAAATTATATATATTTTTTTCTAAAACATTTATACCGCAATATTTGTTTTTAAAACACGTAGTTAAAATATTAAAAATTGTAAAAACACTATTTTGACGCGGTTTTGGCCAAACGCGGATAAAAGTCGAAAAGTATTAAAATGAAAAATAAATAAGCTCTCGAAGCTAAAATATGAAATTATTGATTTCTCAAACGTTAAAATGGATAAATATCCAAAGTGTGATTCGAATTTGACTAGGAACGTGAAATTGCCGAATCGGGTAAAAGTAAAAATTAATTTTTTTTACTTAACAGCAGAAATAAGAATAAATTATAATAAATATATTTACCCGAAAATACGAATTCTCACAGTCGATCCCCCTAAGGGAACTCTGGTCCCCAGAGTTCAACTGGCGGCTGCAGACGAGGTGAAGGTGAACAGATGCACAGGTACTTATTCTTGAATTGATTCTCACGCTTCATGTGAACTCTGGTCCTTGACATGAGTTTCACCGAAAATTAAATGAACAATAGTCAAAGCATCAAATATATGCAATGAACATGAGCGAACGGATTAAAAGTCGTAAGAATTCTTAAAGGAAGGATAAAATACATGACTCAAAGAAAAAGCCATTAGAAACGAATAATTTGACAAGTTGTCAAACCTTGGAGGTGGTTAAGGGTTTATTGCTATTAGCTTAATATAAGATCACGGCGGGTCGTTACAAATCAGAAAAATCTATTATATAAAAATAGAGGTCGGAAAGGAGTTTATACGCCAAAATGAAATGAATTCGTCGCTACGCTATGGGGATACACGTAAGCCAACTTATTCATACTCATCACATTACTCTTAAAGAGGCGTCCTAATCCATGTAAGTGAAGATTTATGGAACTTAGGGGTTCGACGGTTTATAAATTTTCTATTCTAAATGAAGAAGGTCCCACATTCATTTCTATAGACGAGTATAATCATCCTACTTAAGTTGTCGTCACAAAACCACAATAATAAATAATCAAATGCTACCTTAAATAAAAGGATGTCTAATTAAGCTACATTGATTTTCAAAATCATAATAAGAGTAACGTGAATAATAATAAGACATTTAGTCATTAGCATTCCCAAGGTAAGTGCAAAAGGATGACAACGATCTGAGTGACATGTTTAAGTCGTACTCACCAACTGGAAGACTTCAAAACAATGGATTATAAGCGATTCAAAAGCATAAGAAGAGTGTTCGGACTCGGAGTCGAACAATAAAATAACTAGTGGAATTGACAAAGCACATCGAATGTCAATGTTATCAAAAAAGAAATAAAATAAAGTCACGTTATGTTTCGGAGATCTACCGCACGCTCTTGAAAATATCTAAGAAAAAGAACTTATTAAGACTTACCCATAGTACTGTACACATATGTAAGTAATTTTAATTACATAAAACCATTTAGCCCTTTGCAATATGACTTTAATGGACTATATTTCATAATTCGTAATAGGTATATACGAACTCGGTTTTCGCTCTTAAACACGACGTTAAGACTTAGTTTACTGAGGATTACAAAAAAAATACTCAAAGTAAGATCTAAGTGATGTTATCATTTACCATTCATGTGCCAAATCTGAATATTGTAAAATGTTTTATTGGTTCTATCGTCTTTTTTAGATTATTTCCTCCAATTTTATAACTTCATTTGACCAAAATGGATAGCCCTTGTTTAAGTTATCTAAATCTACAGGTTTTTAATTAGAATATAGGGCAATTATTATGAAAATTTTAGGTCTCAAACTCATTTTGAAAATCTGGGCCAATTTATGATGTTTGGCCGTTCTGTCGTTATATTCATTCATTTGAACGGTTACGGCTTAACCAAAAGCCCCACATAAATCTGTTTATGTTGACATACCCCAACCTAATTACTAGTTCACATGCCTCAAGTTAAAAAATATCTCTACATCACACCTAACTTTACCTAAAAAATTCCAAAAGTAGGCGAAAGCGATCGAAAATAGTCGACACTTAAATGAATTACTCTTATATATATATGGATGGCGGTAATCCCGAAGATAAAAGTAAGAATTTGAAAATTAAATAGCTTACATATGTACGGGTATCCTGATATAGTACTTGCTTTAACGTTCGACGGAGAAAATAAGAAAACAGGAAGTAAGCGATAATCGGGGTGGTCAATATATAACCGACCGATATAAGGCAAATAGTATGACGTCATAAGATAGATGTAGGAGAGCAAAATTATAACAAAGTATTATATACTAATTATTAATGCAATAGTAATAAAGGTGCAAAAGAGAGCATATAAGTTACCTGGGAGCAAGCGCGCGCGGATATCAGACAATGGTGAAGGACTCTTAATTTTTTTTGAAAAATGGTTATAGTCTAAGGTTTTGAAAACGACCTAGTTCGCTATAACGAGTGCCCTGATACCAATCTGTAACACCCCCAAAATCACAACAACGCAGCGGTTAAATACACTTGGGGTGCTATTTCATAGAATATAAATTACAAAGGTCTACAGAAAGAAAACGACCTCAAAAGAGACGTTAAATTAAATGTCACATTCGAATTAAAAATTTCAGCGAGTTAAAATCAGGCGGTCCAATAATTTATGATTTAATAAGATTACAAGATTTCAAGCGTGAATCATTTTGTATATTTAAAGTTAAAAGTTATCGAATATGGAGAAAACTGAGTCCTTAAGTTTTGTTAATATTCACGCATCTCGAATGCTCCTAATGCTCAGCTAGCAAAATAATAACCTTAGAAAATACATGCAAAAACGTCAACAATAATGTTGGTGAATTCATATGTTTAAATAAAAACAGTATTGAAATAAATAAAAGTGATATATCAGTAAGAAAAAGTAGCATTTCAATATTAAAAGTACTAATTCTTAAAAATTCAAGTAGTGATTCAATAAATCAAGTAATGTTTAGAAGTGGACCACAAGATTTAAGTAATGTAGACAAGAAGAAACAAATTCACCAAGTCTAAATGGAATATATATTATTGCGCTAAGCTCATGACACCGACACCTTAACAAGATTTTTGCCCCAATAAAAGTAGGGTATACTGCTAATAACCCCAAGGATACCTCAAATGTTTAAGTGTTAAACGTCCAACTTGGTTTTCTAAAAACCATTAAAGTGTCCGGGAAAAAGTAGACGGGGATTGTCAGTCCAGATAGATCTATCCATAAACATTCGCATTACTACAATAGCAATACTGACAGTTCATGATAATCAGGGGTCTAAGTTGGCAGAGAAAGGACTTATGGCAATATTATTCAGGCAATAATCTGGGATAGCATTACAATATTAAAAAGCACTTGTGTCCAGATAGTTTAAAACAAGTTAATATGTTCAAAAACTCGGTTTTCATTTATAGGAATTTAATGGATCTCAAATGATGTAGTAAACTATTCAAGCTTTAATGAGGTCATATGAAAACAGCAAAGTATCACACATGTTTTAGAAGGCATGTAGTAAGCAAGTAAAAAATATTCATGTAACGCTTTGAGTGGTAAACAATCAAATAAAGTTTTTACTTTTACGAAGCAGGTATTCCCACACCACAGGAAAACAGTTTTTGGAAAACCATTAGAGAGAAAGGTGACAGGCTATGAACTCACCGAATAGATGGAAGTGATCAAGGAAATCCAAACAAGATAGAAAACGAACGTCGACAATCAACCGCGAACCTTTATAAATATAATATGCGATTGGTACACGAGCTATATAAAATATGCAACTCATCGAAATATAACATGTACATATATATAGAACATGCATAAAAAGTGACACTTAGGAATCCATGACAACTCCACTTATTATTTCTATTAGTTACTTATTTTCCAAAATTTATGTCGTTTTATTAGCAACTAGCTACCGCTTAACGACTTACCTAACAACTTCAACACTTACTTATACTTCTTCTCCAGTTTCTTATGTACCTTGACTTACTACTATGTTTTCCCTAATGGTTCTAAGCAAGTTTTACTTTTCATTAACTCTAACAACTCACAACTAGCTCAAAACGAGGCCTGCAGAAAGTAATCAAAAGTTGGGCAACAGCAGGTACCCTTAAACATTTTATAAAAATCTAAAAAAAATACAGTAGGTCACACATATCATGTACAATCTCCAGATTAAATATCGTCTAAAAATATTAAGTTTTGACCCGCCTGCACACATCATCTTTACTTACGAATTTCTGGACAGCCAACACAGTTTTGATACTTAATCTTGTACACATGGGTGTGGACTCACTTTTATCATTTGAAAATCGATGAGGCCTAGTTTTATGGGAATGTTCACTCGAAACTAGATAGTTTAGAGTCTGTCAAACTTAGAAAAGATTTGGCCATACGACCAAGTTATGACGTCCCTATGTTGAAACCAAATTCAGATATGTAAATCTGTCACTTTTTGATATTTGCCAGAAACAAAATTCATATCTAAACACCGCCATAACTTTTTTGTTTTAAGAGTTAGAAGCATAATTTATACCAAAACGATCATCAGGAACGACCTCTACAATTTAAACACCTAAAAATCTTGGTTTTACAACCCACTAAATCAGCTGATTATATGCCTAAAATTTCTGCCCTAATCTGTAGGATATCTTTCCATCCCTTTCAACACTAATTCATGCTTCGCAAATCCTAAAACTAGCCTATCCCCATATAGATCACCTCTCAAACATCATCCAAAACTTCCAAATTCAATACCTTTTTTTATAGTCAATGGTATTCCCTAGAAGAAGCTTCATAACTCTAAGATAAAAAAAACCCTATTTTCAATGTTGGTGATCGAGTTTTACTCTTCAATTCTTGTCTAAAGATATTCTCGGGAAATCTTAAAACCCGTTGGTCGGGACCTTTCACCATCACCCAAGTTTTTCCATATGGAACCATTGAGTTATCTTAACCCAATGGTCTAAACTTTAAGGTGAATGGTCATCGTGTGAAGCAGTAATTTGGAGGGGACATGTTAGATCGCTTACTGAATAGATCTTGAACCTTTAGCTTGTAAAGGGTTTTCTACTTTAGATAAATCCAAAGCAACAATAATGAAACACTGATTTAACACTATTGACTATGCGAAAACTAATCAATAATGCTAAGAAGAACAGTATTGAATAACACAAGAGAACTTTATATTAAAACTTGAATCTGCATAGGTTACAAATTACAAAACTATGATTGCTAATTGATCTCTATTGATCTGTGTTAATCTATATCTACTAACTATGCCTAGGGTTCCTTTTATACACCAAGGAAACCCTAATAGGCTTTACAAAACACGTATAGAGATCATGAATATCTTTTCCTAAGATATCTTATGCATATCTCTAACTCTAACTATAATTCAATTCTACCAGAATTAACTAATATACTACCAGTATTAACTATGATATACTACCAGTACTAACTCTGATAGTTCTTCTGCCAGTACTAACATTAACTATCAGTATTAACATATTTATACTGACAGTACTAACTTTTCTATACATAATTCCTAACAATCCTCCCCTAAACTTGAACTTCACTTGTTTCTAGTTTTGATGGAGCCGAAAACAATTAAAGAGGGTGTTTGGTTTATATGTTATGTTTATTTTTTTATTTTTTTTTATTTTCCTAAAACATTTATACCACAATATTTGTTTTAAAACACTTAATTGAAATATTATAAATTATAAAAAATACTATTTTGACGCGGTTTGGGCCAAACGTGGATAAAAGTCAAAAAGTATTAAAAATAAAAAATAAATAAGCTCTCGAAGCTAAAATGTGGAATTATTGATTTCTCAAATGTTAAAATGGATAAATATCAAAAGCATGACATGCGATTAATTAAAATTGACGATTTTCGTAAAACCGACTAAAATAATAAAAAGTAAATTCTGAAAATTTAGAAAATACATTAAAGCTTGGAGTAAAATATTGACCTTAAATTCGGGTTGTTAAATATGCATTGATCACGTTACGCGTTTTGTAAGCTCATTAGGGTTTCCTTGGTGTATAAAAGGAACCCTACGGCATAGATCTAGATTTCAGTTTTCATATCAAGTTTTATATAGTTTTCATAGCAAATATAGTTAGTATTCATAGTTTCAAGGTTATTTTGTAATTTTGATTGTGTTTAATATATTGAAATTTTAGCAAGATCTTGTTTTACTGTTTCATTGTTCTTCTTAGTATTGCAAACTAGATTCCGCATAGTTTGTAGTATTCACAATCTTATTTTCTACTATAGTTGTTTTGGATCTATCCAACACAACTAAGCTTTAACAAGCTAAGTAAGATCTGTTCAAAAGGGATCAACAAGTGGTATCAGAGCTTGTTGAGAAACTTTGAATAAGAAGAACACTGCATCTACACAAGATCTCATATTCAAAGAGAAGACGGAGTCACAATCCGAAACTACCCAAACAGTGTCTGCACTCTCTCTCTCGCGCGCTCTGCACCAAAACTTCATATTCTCAAAACAGGAGACTATGATCTCGGGAGCATGAGAATGGAGCAATATCTTACTCACACTGATTATGCTTTTGGGGAAGTTATTGTGAATTGTGATGCACCTGCTATAATTGCATCAGCTAGTGCTAGTACTGAAGGTCCTATTCCTCCTAAAATTGCTGAACAAAAGCTAGCAAGAAAGAATGAATTGAAAGAAAAAAGCACTCTATTGTTGGCCATTCCTGATGAGCATCTATTGAAGTTTCATGGAATCAAGGATGCAAAGACCTTATGGGAACAATCAAGGCCAGGTTTGGAGGCAACAAAGAATTAAAAAAATGCAAAAAACCATTCTGAAGCAGCAATATGAGAATTTGCTGCATCAACATCTGAAGGACTGGATAAAACCTATGATAGGTTTCAGAAACTCATCAGCCAATTGGAAATTCATGACGAAATTATCTCTCAGGAAGATGCAAATTTGATTGTTGCTGAGAAGTCTACCATCAGCTTGAAACACTCATACCTTGATCATGCGTGTGACAACCATGACTTGAGCAGGTTAGTCAAACTATTAGTGTTGACTTATGTATCTGTTTCAATGTATGGGTTATGTGTTA
>BQNB010029576.1:0-49542 GCA_026074375.1 Tanacetum coccineum | reverse complement strand
TCATTCAAGAAAAGATCAACAATCAAGCTATAAGTGCCAAATGTGCACCGCACTTAACAGTTATGCGTCGCACTAATCTCCAAGTCAAAGACAGTCAACATTGCATTAACTCAACAAGTACGCCGCACATTCTTTTGTGTGCGCCGCACTTCCCATCTGATATAAAGCATTTATGAAGACTTTAATGCTACTGCATTTACACCCTAAGTACGCCGCACATATTTTCTTGTGCGCCGCACTTTCTCAATAAACATTTAATGCTAGTGCATTTAATCACCGTGTGCACCACACAATCTTTTGTGTGCGCCGTACTTTTCACCCAAAATCAGCCTATAAATAGAGGACAAATTTTCACTCTCAAATCATTCCTCTCATCCATAAAACCATATCCCACACACACATACTTCAATCCTCCCATCCATCATCCATAAAAACACCAAAAACACCACTTCTGTTATGAACACTTTAGCCATGAGGGGCTAAATCTCTCATGACTACTCGGTGATGTTATGATAATGAATAAGCATTTGGTATGATCATGATCCTTTTAATCTCAAGCTTATGTTGAAATCCTATTTTATCTTATCTTGTCCATCTTTGCTTATCAACTTAAATTATATAATCATATCGGTATAGGTCGAGAGACCCGTTATGATTTATGTGGTTTTAATGATTTGTCTATGATCTTTATCGTTTGTGCCGAGAAATCCACTTTCATAAATTGATAAACAAATAAGCTTTGATATACTAGTAACTGGATTATTTGAGTGACACATTTGGTGTAGTTAACTAAATATAAGTCTTGAGTTAATTAAGTTAGTTTGTGAAAACATTTTCTGATGAGAAATCCTTTTTATAAATTAAGGTTCCACCTCTTAGGTCTAATCATTTCCAATACTTAGAAATTATTTCCAACTATCCGAGTAGTCATCTTTATTATCATTGGAAAAACAAAAAATTATTTTCTAGTTAAAGTTTATTTTCTTTCTGATTATTTAAACGCTACTTAAATCCCTGTGGAAGACCTGGTCTTACCTAAAACTATTATACTACATATGTGGGTTATACTTTTACCCGTGTGTTTCCCTATAATAAAATCGGTATTTTCAATCATTATAAATTTAAAGCTTTTGAAACACATCCGGGAGAAATGCATTTTAAGAATAAAATGACATACTTGCAATGTTGTCAAATTCAGTGGGAGCTAGGAGCTATTTACCTCATAGGCGTCTTACTTTATTTCTGGCTTGGCTTGAAATAATAAATTAATTTCCAAGTGTGAAACATCTTCATTTTGTAAAGAACCACCGTGTATTATCTTTGATAACTTGTTGCCTTTGAGATGTCGCTTCCGTTTAATGTTAGCTACAAGATAGTTATGCATGATTCCATGTTAATCGATAGAGTTTTATATACACTAGCCATGCTAATATGTTTTAAGCTTGACTTAATTCATATTCAATATCTGACACTATCATATTGTCAATACAAACAAACTAACCAGTGTAGCATTGTTTTATGCAAAGAAGTTGTACCCTGCACAAGTGGAAGAAATCTTAATTATGTGCAAGGAAGAACTGAGAACAATATGACTAATGGTTTTTCTTGACTGCAAAGTAAGAAAACTATTATTCTACTAGGAGTCCTACACATTTAATGTATGTAGCCCTATTATAAAAATATGTCAAGATAAAAAGGTAAGCTGCGTGATTATGTTTTCTTGGAAAGTCATAAACATAAAGTTTGAAATTAACTTGAAATTACTATTGAGGCCATGAGTCGACATTCATTTTTACTTTAGTTTAATACTTGTTATGTCTTCTTATTAAGAGAAGTACATTAAGTCTTTTACTTGTAAAAAGACTTATAATGTAAAGTAAAAAAGTTAACTTGTTATGTCTTCTTGTTATGACATGTACATGAAGTCATTGACTTGATCAAAGACTTATAATGAATAATAATATATCATGATGTTTATGTCTACTTGTTAGTACACATAGAATTGATCAAAGACTTATATATAAAGCATGCAATTAGCTTAGTAATACTATTAATGTCATTATTTTTTAACTTATGTTGGTAAATAGGTAAAGGCATAAGTATAAGTTCATTTAATGAATTGTGAGATTGCCTTACTATTTCGATCTTATTGGAATACCACAATTTTATGGTATGTCCAACAAGGGTAATCAAACTATATATTGATATTGTTTTGATTCATGATGACCTTAACTTATTTAACTCCTAAAGATATCAATGTTAGATAATTGAGTATGACATGGATATACCCAATAAGACTCTAACCTAGAAGGTTAATAAAGACATTATTCAAGTAATAAAATGAGATGAATCTCATTGTGTCTTGATTGAAGTTCTAGATTTGTTAAATTCTCTTGGAGATTATTATTAACAAAGGCCTAGAATTGTTAAGTGTATTTTGTAGGATACCCAAAAGAAATGATGGGATACCACTTCTACAACCCACACAATAACAAAGTTTTTGTTGCTCGTTATGCTAAGTTCTTTGAGAATAGTCTTACATTACAAGAAGCGAGTGGGAGTATCACTTTGTATGAAGCGAGTAGGAGTAATGTAGGTCTTTAATTACTTCAAGAAGAAGATACACAAACCTTCTTAATGCACTAGCAAAAGTCATACTTAGGATGAACATGTATATGTTGGACCTTAGAATAATGTTACTCATATTCATAGATTTGCAAGGATTTCTCATGATATGTTTTTATATCAATGCTAAGGATTATGAGTTAGAAGATTATGAGTAAGAAGATCATGATGAACCTGCTAACCATAGGAGATGCATTATTAGATCTTGGATCTGATGGATGAATCAAGAATATGAATGTAAAGATGCTGTCCAATAGGAGATAATCATATTCTCGAAATTTGATTGATCTTTAACCTATCGGTTAGAAGATGAGTTTTAAATGAGTTTCCTTTATGAGAAGACTTATAGGGACAATATTATATACATATTTATTACACGTCAAATGACATAAGTGTTTATCCATACTCAAAAATTGACTATGATTAAAACTTCCTCATTTATGAACTTTAGATACATCAAGATGATTAAATTGTCATACTTGTTTTCTTGGAAAGAAATATGACAAATTGGATTTCAAGAACTCTTCATAGAATGATTACCTTGCGAGGATGATGTCTAATCAAAAGAGGTTTAATGAATCCAATATAATCTAGTATACAAAAATGCAAGAATCCAAGTGTGGATTAAAAGCACGCATCTAATGAACATAATCTTAAGTTTAATTGTTAAATCAATCACTTTTGGATTTGATTTTTAATTATGAATAAGATAGCTCATGAGTACATCTCAAAGCTAGTGGGATTACTTTGTTCTTATTTTTCTAAAATCAAATATGTTGTTAAACATATTAGAAACAATTTTTCTTCTAAGTAAGAATTTATCCCTTAAATTGAAATATAGTTTCTTGTAAAAATTTTAGGAAATAAAACATGCAACCTTGGTATAATACGTTTGATACATTAAACATATGTGGTGAATTAAGTCCGAATACAATATGAAATATCATTGAGTGAAACTCGAATTATCTATCTCACTTGATGAGATTAAACACATGAATAGAAGCCTTAAGTCCCACTAAAGGATTCATTATGTACATCATATTATATATAAGATTAGTTATATCATTTGCATGAGTGTAAGATGATTTGACAACATTATAATCTAATTGAAAGATATTAGAAGGAACATTCTGATTAATGTTGTTTGGATTAGGAATTCATTCCTAAATGATGAGACTATGGATATACATTGCGATAATCATAGTGAAATCATTATAGTAAAACAAACCTTGGGTTTGAGTGATATCCAAACATTAACAAAGAAGTGTTCAAAGTTTAAGGAATTTTAGCATAGTGTTGTTTGTATATACTAGTGCTTGTTTTTATTGAGATGATACTCAATCCTAGTCTTGGAAAGTTTTCATCATGGATGATGACATTGTTGACTACACATGCTTGGTTAGAAAGCATAGTTGCATAACACATTAAAGGAATAAGAATGCTTTACAGTTTGGGAAACTGTTGAGATGATTGTCTCTAATAGGATATTTTGCGTATGTCATACATCTTATGGAATGCAGTGTGACTAAATTCATATAAGTAATTAAGTGCACACGTACAAAATAAAAATCATCATATTATTCAGAAAACTTCACTATTCGTGAATTTTTGAAATAATTATTCTCAAAGTTCCACAAGTTCATAACCTAATTGATTTGTTTATGAAACCTATGCCTTATCGCCAATTGCGATTTTTGTGAACAAGACATTAATATTCAACTAGGATCATCATGCATTGATCTTATTTGGTATTTAGATTATAGAACTGTAAGCAGTTGTATTAAATAATGAATTGATATACTTGGTATGATCGTTTTCATTTATACTACCGTGTTCTATATTTTCATGTTTAAATCCTTGAATAAATTTATTTATTATAAACTATATCCATTGTCAGTTAACAATATGGAATATTGTTGAGATAAGACAATTATAAGTGAGTGGCCTTACTCTGTTAAATATATAAAGATGTGTCTGCCAAACTCATATGTTATTCAATGTGGTTGAATATTGGATACCCCACCTTGTGTGAATCATTTTATGAATCAGCGTCATTAACTGAGTTACACATGATGGTAGAGTTTATACTCGTCCTCGGACTTGAGATGCAAGCAAGTTTTGGTTTTGTGGATTGCATTTTCTTGATTCTAGTCAACTGATATCCTTAAACAGGTAGTTATAAAGGCTACTTTCAGAAATGTTATGAAGCATATGAAAAACACTTGTAGTCAAAATAGAATTTGTTCCTCCACGTGTTTGGAAGTTAGATACTTATTTGGCCCCTCGTTGGGTTGATCATATGCTTGCATGGTTGTGCCCAAAGTGTAGGTAAGATGATTCTTTTTACATTTGGTAATCTAGATCAATACAGAAACGAGAAACATAATGGTTAAATTATGGAATAACTTTGATCCATATCTATATTTAACACCGTATTTGAAACAAAAAGATGAATTAACTTAAACCATTGATAGTAAGAAGTTTAACAAAACTGCACTCAGGTATTTCTGGGAGCATTGATGATCTTGCTAGACGCCTGTCAATGTTAGTATGTTATATACTATGACTATGACTTTCGCAAGTGGGAGCTGTTAGGAAGTGCTCATGTCAAATGGATATTTATACGGCTAGAAATACGTGAGCCTAAGGGGGTCACACACTTATACACATAAAAATTACTCTATTAGTATATATAATAATATCAGTGTATATTTATTATATATATTAATTGTCCTAACGTACTTAATGGTCGTTAATTAGTTCGTTTACGAATAATTAACTTTAAGTCCTTTAATTAATATGTAGTGTACATAATAATTAAACTAAGTCAAAAAGTCAACATGGGGCCGGCCTAAGGAGGGTAAAAGGGAGGGACTAATTGTGTCAAGATTAGGTAGCTTTTTCCCAAAGTTATATAACCATAATCCTAACATTATATAAGGAGGACCCTGGTTCCTCAGTCATTCATCCCATCTTCTCTTTCTCTCTTCTTTTGGTCGATCCAAGAAAACCCCACGAAATGGATTTCGAGTTTCAATCTTCTTTAGTATATCACGTACTTGGTATTCGGTAATCGTTAGTCGGCGAACAAGAATTCGGGTAATATTGGTAGACGTGTAGTGTGATACACGTAGAGGTTGCCTACTTTTGTAACTCGGGTTGAAGTTTGGTGCTTCTCGTTTAAGTTTTGTTTCTTCATTAGCTCAATTGCTAAAAGGTACTCGGTTTCCTTTTATTATCTAAGTTATTAATATATGCTATATGTGTTAAATTTCCGCTGCGTAGCTCGTATAATATTATGTGTAATACTAAGTTATTAGATAACTAATTCCAACAAAACATAACCTAAATGATGGCTTAAATAGGCAAACTTCTGCATGAATTCAAAATGTACGGATCTATCAGAGGCGATGGATCTTTATAAAGATCCGTCGTTTATAAAAGCTCCTTCGGATCATATATTGTTGTTTTATACCTGTATTGAATGATTCTCAATGTTTTTTTTTGTAGTATTTTCTTTCTAATGATGCATGAAAAAATGATTAGGGTAAAGTGGTAAGATGCTTATCTTAATTGCTAAGCACTCAAAATCCTAAAATGGTAATGGTGATTTTCATGTAAAAACACTTTTCATGCTTACCTCTTTGGTCTTCAATTATTGCCAAAATGGCTAGCCTAATTTTTTATGTAAGATCAAGTTTGAATTAATTTCCAAAGGGGAATTTTTCACCTCGTTAATCAAATGTGTATTAAAATTTTTTGTTTAAATGAAAGTAGTTTGTTTAAACAAAAGTAAATAAAACTTTTGTGAAAGTATATAAAATGAGCAATAGATTTTATAAGAGATTTTTAATAAGTAAAAGTGTGGATGGTAACTTATAAAACCTCTCCCTCCCCATGGCGACTTGTGGTGACTGATTACCCTAATTTGAATTCAAGCCTTCGATCATCCTTTATCTTTCATTAATCTTTTTTATAGGTAATCATTAACTAGTTTGCTTTAATTTTTATCTATCCTGGATTCGTGTTTTGGTATTAATTATCCTGTTTTAGGTTTATACTCGATTTGTCGGCTGAAAACCCTAAATCGTCTATAAACTTAATCGTTCCAATTCTTATCAACACTGATCTTGTTATGGTTACTGATTAACACGAATGGTTTCTTTTCTTATTATGGTTTCTTTCTTTTTCCTCCTTGGGTTCCATAATAATAATTCACATCATTTAATTGTTATTTCAACCTGTGTCATCATTAGTAAGCTTAATGATGGGTGGTTAGGGCTTGGTTCTTTACTGTGTTTTTAAACCCTAAGTTCTTAGGATTTCTTTTTAGCCTTTAATTGCTTTTGTTTAGTGCTCGTGATGGTTTTGTTGGTGTTTGTTTAATGGTTGTGTCGGGAGAGGGGGATTCTTGTTCTTTATTAGGCTCATTAGCTGTGAAATTTAAACAAATGGTTGATAGTGGCAAGGCTAGTGGAGCCGATTCCATTGGCATAAATAATGTGAAGAGTAATAACAGTAAGGTTCATGATCATGGGAATTATGGTAATGGAAGTATGAAGCTGATTTTGTTTGCTTCTATTCTTAAGGAACAAACAAACAAGAAGACCGTTAAGCTTTCCGTGTTAAGTAATGATGAGATCGTTAATGGTGCAGGCGTGGCTATTTCATTGGTGGAAATTGAGGAGGTTAGTAATGGATTTGCTAATACCCTTTATGGGTATATTATTTTAAAGACACTTGCTTTTCCTATGGTTGAGAACTATGTTAAAAACGCTTGGGCAAAGTATGGAATTGAACGTGTTATGTTACATAATGGATTTTTCTTCCAGTTCTCAACAAAAGAAGGTTGTAGAATCGTAAAGGGAGAGTTGAATACGGCCTTCTTGACTTCTTTGAAGTTTATAAAACTTCAAGCCTCAAAGAACCGAGTGGTGTTATCTACTTGATGATGATTACAATAAGTAGATGGAGAGAGAAAGAGAGAGACCACGATATATACTGGTTTGGGATAGGGGGTTTATACCATCTGCACGTCTAGTTGCGAATCCACGACACCGATACTATTACTCTAGTATAATCCTTATGGTGTACTATAAACCGTATTAAAACTTCGTTCTACCGATATGCACTAAGATCGATGCTCACTAAGAAGAGCTACTCCCAACGGTATTCCGCCCTCAGAATTCACCCCTAAGAACCCGTGATTCGACTTTCTTCTAGGATCACTAAGATCAAATAGGACCACTAAAAACTTACCCTTTGAAGCTTACTAAAACCCAACTAGATCATCCATGATCCAGGCTTGATCACTGAGATACAAAACTTCCCTTACAACCAAATTGAATTAAAGTTGTTTGTTCAAATCAAGCCCTAACCTAACCTAGAGACTCGATTCTAAATAAAAGGGTAAGAAAAAGAAGACCCTTAACTAATAACACATAAGTGTGGATTAGGTACTTGTGTGTCTCTCTTGCGGAGATGTGTTCTTCAATATAATGATAGATTGACAAGTTAAGAACACAAGAGGTGTTAGACTTAGAGGATAGGAGAAAATAAAAGAAAGGAAAGGAAAGGAAAGAAAGGATGGCAAGAGGTGAGGAATACAAGAGCCAAGCAGGGTTATTTATAGGCCAAAAACCTAAATGGTAAAATGTATTCCGAGAGTGGCGCGATGGCCATGTGTCAGCGCGTGGCCAGCGCGCCAGAAGCCCGAATCCATTTTTCAGGGTTTTAGCGTTTTAAATACCCGTTCTTGCTAAACACCTAATTGTACTTCACGCTTTGACCTTTCCATTATTCTTATACTCAAGGTCAACCAACTAAAATAGCCATTTGATAAAAATATTTGTGAAGTTTTTAAAAGAGGATTCAGGGATGTTTGTCCAACTTCAAGGAGATAGAAAAGAATCATTGGACAAAGGGTATGTTTGGGTATTCCTCACATGTATTTGGTTTAGTTAGAAACTAACCATGGTTAAATGGATGAGTTGGCATAGTTAGGATAGAAAAAATATGCCAAAGGAATAAAAAATATGCCAAAGGAATATTCCTTTTCTTGGAGAAGAAGTGTAGATGTTGGGAGAGATAATTTGAATTTCAAATTCACATATCAACATGTGAGATAAATATGAGAGGAGTGTGAGTTGGCTTGATGTGATGGTTTGGAGCCTAAGGATTCAAATTTAATTTTTAAATTTTAATGTTAGGATAAGGTGGTGAGTAGGATATGAGTTAGATATAAGAAGGATGTGATGTGATGGTTTGGAGCCTAAGATCAAATTCAAATTTAAATGTTGAGAATGGTGAGTTGGCAAAGTGTGTAAGGGAAGTTTGGTGAAGTATGAGAGGGTTTGAATTTCAAATATAGAAGTGTGTGTATAGGAAAAGAGTGTGGGAGAAGCTTCAGGTTTGTGTGTGTGTAATTTAAAATTCAAACGGGAGTTGTGTGAGTGTAGAGATGAACAAGAGAATGAACAGGGATTGTGTGGTAGAGAATGTTGAGATGTGATGGAAGGGGCCTATGCTGGAATAAAGTAGACAAAAAGTACAACAAGGTATAATGTGTAAGGGAATGCGAGTTGTCATGTAGGAGGATAAGATTTGGGGAAGGTTTAAGTGAGGAAGGTTTAGGCTTTGTAGTTGTGAGGAAAGGTAATGAAGATGATAATCAAAGGATTGATTATATAGGTTTAATCATATTGCCATTTAGAGAAAAACAAGTTAGGAAATAGTGATTAGGGAATGTATTTAGGAAATGGGAAGGAATGTTTGTTGGAATGTTTGGATTGTGTGGGAATGTAAGAATAATCATTTGTTAGAAGAACGGATTTACAAATGATTAGGGAATGTTTAGGTGAGAAGTGATGTGTAGGTAATATGTGAGGAATACATGTGGGGAGTTTGTAAAACATTTATATAGAAAAGGTAGGAATGATCAAAGTAAGATTAACCTTCAATTACCACAAACTTAGTTAGTCATTTAGACTTTAATCCATGATTATAAATAATGGATTTGATCACTAATCATCTTGATACAAACAGACTAAGTGCTTTGCATCTCAAGTAAGGCATATCCCGTAACAGGAAAGAATGCGTTTACGCAAAGTGACATTTGACTTAGTTTGATCAATAAGGGAGTAAAACCCATTACATGATTAGGAACAACGTAAATCTGGATTAAGATCAAATTAATACTTTCTTTTGATGGTATATAGAAAGTATATTCATACTAGGTTTAGAAAAGAAGTTTCGGCGTTAGCTAGAGGCGTTTGATAAAAGAAATGAGTTGGTGTTTTAATGAAAAACGGGATGATTTATTTTTGCTCCTTTCTAAGTCTAAACCTCATTTGAAGTGTTCTCAAATGCTCAAGTATCATGTACATACTTTTATTGAAGATTCCTCATGTGTCGGGTAAGAGGAAAGTCGCCTTTGCCAAATCTGTTAAAACGGATGTTGTGAGTGACGCGCTGGTCACGTGATCGCATGACCAGCATGCAAGACCTGTTGTATCTGTTTTACATATATTGGCTATCGTTTGTTATTTTAAGTGTTGCGAACGTTTATTTGTCATCGTCAAAATATAAAGGATATCTTAGTCAATGTTGCCACAACAGAAGGTATGGAACAAGTTCTTGAAAATAGCCAATGGCTCATACGTTGGTTCCGATCATTATAAACATATGGACACCTAATACTTGATTTAAAAAGGATGCAATCACAACATCGCCTGTTTGGGTGAAACTACATAATGTTCCTATATTTGCTTATTCTGAAATAGGGATGAGTTTGATTACTACTAAGTTGGGACGACCCATAATGCTAGATGCTTATACATGCAATATGTATCTTAAATCATGGGGTCATAACAACTATGCTTGGGCTCTTATTGAGGTGTCGTCGAAAAATATTCGTGTGGACTCATTAGTAGTGGCTATTCCATTTCAAAATGGGTCGGGGCATACAATGAAAATGATTGATATTGAATATGAGTCCTCGGTGTGATACATGTAAAAATTTTGATCATATGGATGAGCAATGTCCTAAGAAGGTTAAGGTTGCTACTCTGACTAAGGTATCAGATGATGGGTTTGTGGAGGTTACTTGTAAGCATGTGAATGGGAAACAAACTGCTAAGACTCAACACATTGATGGTGTCTGGTTAACTAAGCCTAAACCAAACTACTATTATCGTCCTATTAGTAAATAAGCTAATGTGAATGGTGAGGCTTCTACATCACAACCTAAAGAGAAGAAGGAACCATATGCTCTGCAGCCTAATAATAAGGGTAAGGACGTGTTGGGTTTACAAGAAATCAATATTGTCTCGTTACATAATTTGTTTGATGCACTTATGGAGAAAGATAAAAAGTTTGAGGTGAATAATGAAACATGAAAGGCTAGTAATGATGTTGGAAGTATAATGGATAATAGTGATAGTAAGGAAGTTGAAAATGTTTTTGTGCAAGATAATGGGAAACCCATAGATGGTTTGTTTGATGATGCACGGAAGAAGGTGGAGGCTCCTCCCAAGAAGAGTCGTATGAAAACTGGTATTTGATCGGGTAGAAAAGCGGAATCTCCTAAAAGAAAACATAGCTTTATCTCCTGAAACGAAGGTTCACTACTTTGATAGGGATGATATCAAAGAAATGGATCATGAAAATGCCTATAGCAAAAAGGGTTGATGATTTTCGTATGGTTATTGGCATTTTTTGTGAGTCAATTTATTTTTGCTTCATAGGTTGTGTCGGATTTGTATAAAGGTAGTTGTTTAAAGAGATTGACATGTGAATCTTATGTTGTTTTGCTTTTAGCACAAATGGTGCGTTTTTATTCTGCCTGATAACAGACTGTGATGTAAGACGTCACCTACATCATTTGTACCTCAACTTTTTTTGGTGTAATATATTTTACCGGGGAAACCCTTTACAAAAAATAAGTGTTTTGATGTAATGTAGTATAGGCTAGGTTTGTAGAATCGTGTTCATACCATTTTTCACTTTGGCTAATACTTTAATGTTTGTATAATCTCGTATATTTATTTTTATATCACGATAACACGTGCTTATATTTTGATGTTTATATTCAGGTTAATAATATTTATAGTCGTATTTAATTTTGAAACCCATGTACGCATGTGTTAAACTTATAGTCGTATTTAGTTTTAAACATGAGTTGATCACAAATAGTAAAAAAAATCTTTTTTTCCCGGATAGCCTTACTTAAACTTATAAAGAGAAATAACATGAATTGTTCTTATATATATCGTCTCGTGTATTTATTTGCATATCACAATAACCAATGTTTTTATTTTAATATTTATAATCCTGTAAATATACATGAATTTAATTTAAAATAATAATAATATTTGTATACAACAACATATAGGTTTTTTTTTTTAAAATACAAAGTTTGGGGAGCATAAAACCTAAAGAGGTTATTGTATATTTTATAAAGCTATTTAAAAATATGGAAACTGATAAGTTTACGCCTTACACTATATAATATATTTTAAATATAACAACTAAAGTTTTATCAATTACCTTCTTTTTTTAAGTTTTTTATTTTATAAATCGACACATGTGTTTTAATACATATTTATTTAAGTGGACGAAATTTAGATAAGCTTGACTAAATAGAAATTAAATTTGATTTTTATTGAGCAATAAAAGAGTTCGATTTATATTCAGATCTCCCATCGGTCAATAAAAGGACTTATTACCACGAAATATTTTCAATTCTTAGACTGAATGTAATGGTAAGGTTGACCTTCGGTCGGTCGTCCCATGCGGAAGCAACTAAGGTCGGTCGTCCCATTACCTCGACCGAACTAGACTAGTCCCCCCCCCCCCCCCCCCACCCCAACCTTTGCAATTGTATTTGGGTCGTGGTAGAAGACCGAGGTAATGTAGCCACGTTTCCTATAAAAAAAAAAGTTATGTATCCCTTTTATTTTCTATAAAACCCAACATCTTCTTTCCCATTTTCACACACATATACAATTTTTATCAAAAACACACACTACAAACAATATGTCTCAAATTAATTCCGAGTGTTTATTTTTCGATGATACGGATGATGAAACGAAAGTGAATAGTTTACTCTTCGGTTTTTTAATAGACGCTGCTTTGGCTATTCAAGCATCTACTCCTACAATCCAAAAATACCAACGAAGCTATATGCCTAGAGATCGTTACGGTGCTCATGACCGTCTAGTGCTAGCTTACTTTGCTAAAAAACCATTTTACAACGCCTATTTATTTCGTAAACGATTTCGAATGAACCGATCGCTGTTCACCCGCATTGTTCGAGATTTGTCTGCTAACTGCCCTTATTTTCAAGAAGGGTGTGATGTTGTTGGAAAAGCTGGCATCTCTGCTTTAGTGAAGTGTACCTCCGCGATTCGCCAACTAGCATACGCTGTTGTTCCAGATTTTCTAGATGAATATTTACAAATCGGTGAAAAAACTTCTCGTGATTGTTTGATGCATTTTTGTATTGGGGTTATAGAGTTATATGGCGAGGAGTATTTGCGAAGGCCTACGCAAACTGACGTCGAAAAACTCTACGCTTTTCACAAGAACAAACATGGGTTTCCTGGTATGATAGGCAGCGTAGACTGTACAAAATGGTCGTGGGCTCAATGTCCACAAGCATATCGTGCTTAATCCAGTAGGGGTGATTCTGGGTCAGAGCCATTCATTTTGTTAGAAGCGGTTGTTTCACAAGATTTATGAATTTGGCACGCCTTCTTTGGTGTTGCAGGTTCGAACAATGACGTTAACGTTTTACGTCAATCCCCTGTTTTAAATGATCTTAAAGTAGGGAAAGCACCAGAGGTTCCATTCGTGGCTAACGACGTGACTTATAAATGGAGATATTATCTTACTGACGGGATATATCCAAAATGGGTTGTGCTTATGAAGTCTATTTCGCAGCCAGGGTCAAATGATGTGAAGCGAATAAGATATAAGCAAGCACATGAAGCAGCAAGAAAAGATGTGGAATGAGCGTTTGACGTGCTAAAAAAATAGGCTATCGTAAGAACTCCTGCACGGTTTAGGAGTCTTAAAAGGATTATGCATTTGATGTACACTGGCATCATATTACATAATATGATTCGCAAAGAAAAAGGAAAGGCAATCTATCCCGACTTTTATCTGGAGGAACAACATCGTGAAGATGATCCCGTAAGATCGGCACAATATTGGCTACGAGTTATCAGAGAAATACACGACGAAGAAACTCATCTTAATCTTAAAGCCGATCTAGTAGAACACATTTGGCATCGAACAAATGCAAACTAATTTACTGTAATTTTTTATCTTTCGTAATTTTTTTCCGTCTTTTCTTTCGTGTATTTTTATTTCCGTATTTTAGTTTGTAATGTTTAATTATTAATGTAATGTTTTTTAAAAAAAAATTGTTCGCCTGTGCGGTCACCACTACGGGTGTTTGGTCACTGTGTGGTCTAGGAGAGAGAAAGCCGAGTTGACGTTGACGTGGCGATGTCCTCTGCGGTCACCACTACGTTTAGCCGGGTCTATTTAGCATCAGATTTTTTGGAGTCGTAAATTTTTTTTACAACAATAATCTCCTCCAAAATAAGTAGTTTCGTTTGGATACTCGATCTACTAGCTTTTAGCAAGTTGCTTCAAAATGAAAAGCTGATTAATGAAGCTTTTATGAATTTTCAGAGCTATTAAAACTTTAAATTACTAATATATCATCCAACACATTACAATATATTCATAATTGGACATGATTAACGAAAGATTTATGCATACAAACGAGACAACAATGACGACGACGACAACAACAACGATAATAATACTAATAATAATAATAATAATAATAATAATAATAATAATAATAATAATAATAATAATAATAATAATAATTTATAGTATTGGATATGTTGTAAACAATATGTTAAAACTACAATTTATAGATTTGTTATTAGATGTGATTAACCACGATGATATATTTGAGAAGTCGTTTGGAATATAGAAAAAATAGTGGAAAATACTTGGTAGAATGCCTAGTTTAGTGTGCAAACTCAAATTGATTTCATTATGACTGCATTTGCCTTTCATAACTGCATTTGTAATAGTGATGAATAAGATATGGTATTTACTACGACCAAATTGCATACCACCTGATTACTTCACAATGTTCGTGGCCATGATACAGACGTTGAAAATGTCTCTCAATGAACATCTAATGAGAAGAAACGAATCCGAGATAATAAAACTACATCAATATGGAATACATGTCGACAATCACTCTTACAAACGTGTTGACTTAAAGCACTACAATTATTATTAGTATATTGATTTTATTATTTTTTATGTTTTACATTTGTTTAGAATTATAAATATGTTCTTTATGTCATTTTACATCTTTTAATTAGAGTCATCATATAATTTATCAAATATTTTCATTGAAAAAAATTACAACTTATAACTATATTAACAACTTTGTAGACTATATAAAAGATGTTTTGAGAATTTAAATTGTTTTGGGATATTTTATATAGTTGACTTTTATTTACTTTCATCCGAATTTCGCATTCACATTTCGCATTTCGCATTTCGCATTTAACTTATTGTAATAAATCATTACAAGTTACAATGTCAGATGCAATCCAACTCAAAATGACTCATTTTACATAAATAAGTCAAAATTACCATCCATCTCTTAATAATCATTGATGAGCTAAATATTAAATTATGATGACTGAAACCTTATCAAGAAAGAATATCAGACAATATATAAATGCAACAACCAAAATCAAGCCTCAAAGAATTTATTTCAAAACCAATTTATATATGTACAAAACTCATTCTATGTCATATGAATTCTACATTAATTAATATATCATAAAAACTATATTTTGAAGCCTAGTAACTATAACTAAATAATTAATAAATATTAGTTAATATTTTTTCTTCTTCCTCAACTATCTCCATTTCACCACCACCACCTTTTGACAAAGGAGAACTAAAACTAGATGCTACAGAAGCAAATGAAACAGCTGAATGATCAGAACAAGAAGCACCACCAATAGAAATTCCGGAAAGCAACTCAAGAAAAGCACCAACAATAAGCTCATGATGGTTCTTACCATTCATCCTTAAATACCATCCTAACAACTCTTCCAAACACTCCCAATCTTTGATTCCATGACTCTCCACCATTTCCTCCATAGATTTCTTGAAATCCCCTTGTGGGTCATTTGAATCTATAGCCATTGCAACACTTTCTTTATATGGTAGACCATCATTTCCATCATCATCACCACCGCCTTTGTTGGTGTCACTACTACCAATCTTTAAATCCGTACATTGTTTGTTAACTTCAAGGATTGAACTAGTAGTGGGGCCAGGTTCGAAAAGCAGTCTTTCGGACCTGGCCCCACGAACAATGGTTTCCACGGAGGAGTACTCATTTATATTTAAATACTCCTCAGACTCCGTCGATATACTGGCGGATTCTGAGGAGTTGGTGAAGCAGGAGTCAGGGGTGGTCATCACTTCTGCTTCTGCTTCAGCTATTTGACCATACTTAGGGTCGAAAAAGACGGAATTGACGGTTTTAAACATTGTATCATCACTAGAACTTGCTCGAAAAGAGAGTGTTTTAGGGTTCTTGCAAGAAGGCCATAGGTGTTTGTTGAATAACAATAGGGGTGAAGGAATTAGCTTCATGTTGTTGATGGCTAATGGATTAGAATGAGGTTGTGTATGTATGGTTCTTAATTCTATGTGTTGGTTTTGGTATTAATGGTGATCACAAGAAGAGAAAGAGAGAGGTGGAAAGAAAATGGGCTAGTAAAGACTTTGGTATGTGCATTTAATAACAATGAGGCATGAGGAATTTGTTGTTTATTTAATGCAATTATGCATGCACCTCTCTCCTATCCACATACTTGATTTGGAGTGTATTTTTTACTCCATCTTTAGATAAAAAAGAAAATCGCAGATATTACACGATTACATCTCTATTTACATGTAAATGTCCTCTTAAATCATCATTTACTGATATATATTGTCGTATTACTAAAACAAGAGTTTTGCTAACTACAACCCTATCGAAAATATTGACTAGTTTACATGTTCCGCTAAAACACGATATGTCAAAGCCAAACTTGTGCTAAACATAACTCGTTGGCCCGTTCAAATCCATAAAAATAATCAAACGATCTAGCTATATGACGCAAACACTTCAACTTTACCTTTGTTGCAACTCTTCCATTTTGTCACATCTACACGAAATTATTGACACTGGTTGCTTGTATAAGGATCTAAAATATTGGTAAATTTGGTTGAAACGTTATGACAAAAAAAGACATAAACTTTTGTCAAAGTACGTGAAAACCTAATTGGAGAATTTACTATCAACCAGAAACGCACAAGAATTCTGGATTTAATGTTTCATAAATATCTTACTTATCATCAACTATATTTAAAGACATTGTAAACGTTACACTTTTTTATTACTACTATTAAATATCTTGTTTAACATTTATTCTTTTGGTAATTTGGCGAAGTAAAGCTCTTCGCATTTATGAACTTTTCTTGTGCATTCCTTTATTGATGTGCATGATTTTACGCACTTGTGATTTGCTATTTATGAGACAAACCTCTCATTCTTGCTTGTATCTTTAAGAACTCATATCGGGACCATAGTAATATGAAATCAAAAACTTCATAGTAAGATAGCTCTTTAATTTTAGGGTTAGTCTAAGAACTCGTATCATAACGTTATTATAAAAGTAAACTTTTAAGTTTATTAAATTAAAAATCAAATGTAATTATGATAATTTGCGAGTTTAACTAAGAATTAAAGTCATCTCAAGTTATTTACAAACATAACAGTGAGATCTACTGGGATTCAATTTTGTTTCTAATTATAAAAGAACATTATCGGTAATGTTCATATTACTAACGAGTTGGAATTTAACCCGCGCGTTGCGGCGGGGGGCGAATAAAAAAAACTTGAGGGGCCTTTTTTTTTTAATTTATGTGAAAAAGTCGTAAACAGTTAAAAGTTGAGGGTCCGTTTTGTAAATTTTTTTTTTTTTTTAGTTTGGGCCGGATTTTGGGCTAATTTTTTGGCCCGTTACTGCAGCACTGTAGCAAACACTGTAGCTGCTACAGTGCCACATTTGTGAATTGTATTATAGAGTAATGATGCAACTAAGTTATTGTGTAACAATTAACTATCTATTTTCACCTACAAACTTTTTTTATCTTTGGCTAAGTCAAATTAAGATTCTAATCATCAACAAAGTCAAGGGATTAGCATGTGCATATTATGTCAAATGCCATTAACAATTTTTGCATAATCCAATCATAGTAGACACAACACTTCATGCCTCCTATGTTCTGTCTTGTATATAAAAACTTGATCCAAGACAAAGATCTTTTTGATTATGTTTGACTTGAATTAATCATTTCCCTTTATTTTAACAATCATGCATCATCCCTTTTAAATTGATAGATTCCTCATAACACAACTGTCTTTATCTTTAATAGAAAAAGAATACCTATATTAAGGGATACAATTCTTATGGATATATATAAAGTTAGATACAAATAACACTAATTGTAGAGAATAACGTCGATTTACATAGTTGTGGTCGTGACTTATGACTCTTTATCAGTTTCGATGATCAATGAGTTATATTAACCTTTCTTTTATTGGGACATCTCAAAAGAGAAAACGTAAACAAGAATATTGGGACACATGTTCAGACACCTAAGCTTAGATAGTTGTAGTTTAATATAAATGCCAAGCTTATATTTTATAAGTAAGATGATACAAGATTCTCTAGAGTATGAGTGTGTTATTTGTATTTTATTTTTAAACTTATAAGAACTCATGATTGTGCATGATCACAAAAAAAATAAGAGTAAATTGCAAAAATGTTCTTTGTGGTTTGGCCAAATTGCAGATTTGGTCCGTCAAATTTTAAAATTACAAAAAACGTCCTTATTAAACTGAAACCGAAATTAAAAAAAATTTAAAATTTCTAATTTTTTTTATTATTGCTCGTAAGCTGAAACCGAAATAAAAAAAATTAATTTTAATTTTTTTTTATTATTGCTCGTAAACTGAAACCGAAATAAAAAAAATTTTAATTATTGTTATTAAACTTAAACCGAAATAAAAAAATATTTTTAATTTTTTTTTTATTATTGCTCGTAAACTGAAACGGAAATAAAAAAAGTTAAAAAAATTCTTACAAATTTTCTTTTAAATTTAAAAAAAAATTATTGCAAAAATTGTCCTTGTGGTTTGGCCATATTGCAGAGGGGTATTTCAGTCATTTCAAGTCGACCAAGAACTAAAAGTGGAACCAACCCTTGAAAATAAGGATGTTTTTTTCAATTTCAAAATTTGACGGACCAAATCTGCAATTTGGCCAAACCACAAGGACCATTTTTGCAATTTACTCAAAAAATAATGTGTTTGTGCGGGACATGCTGAAAACTACAACTCCGATGCACTAAAATACAATTGGCCAAATTTCTATTGGGATTTGCTCCAAGCTTTTGTCTTTGTCTTTAAGTAAAAGCAAGCTTATAAATAGCGTGAGGCGTGGCGTGGCGGCATGGTTAAGCCTTACGCTTTTGCGAGTCATGACGAATCAAGCGTGACTTAAAATGGCACAAAATATGCAAATATTTATAAATTTATATATTTATATCATATTATAAATATATTGAGTTTACAAAAAGTGTCATACATAAGGAATAAAGTCAAGAAACTATCTTTGCATGTAATCTTTTTCATTTCTATATAAAAATACGATTTTTATCGAAATTTAATTCAAAAAAGCCTTCACGCATCACGTTTTATCGCGTCTTATCACGTTTTTTTCACTCCCCATCTCACGTCAAGCCTTAAACCCAAGCCTTGGTCTTTTGCGTGGCGTGAAGATCACGCCTCGCGCCTTTGCGATGCCTTTGCGCGCCTTTTAGAACCATGAGTAAAAGAAATAATTTCATGGTTTTCATAAGTTTCTTAAAAATGTTAACAAACAAATGCAATGTTTTCATTCACTATTTGTGTAGGATTATGTATGAAATTTTTTTATACTCACTACTAGAGAAAATGCAATTAGCATTTGGTAATTTACAAACTATCATTTTTACCCAAAATTTTTTACTAACAAGCAAGCAGGATTACTCGCGCGTTTTTGCGGGACGTTAATTTTTCGCGCGTTGTTGCGGGGCATTAATTTTTTTTTTAAATTTTGTGTGGGTTTATTCTTTGGGTCTCATGTTTAATAGTTTTTTTTTCCTTATATAGGCTTATGTGTTGGGCTAATGTTTAAAAGTTTCTTTTTTTGGCTATATGGGTTTATTTTTTTAATATAATTTTATGGGATTACGTGTGCCTTAAATAACAATCGCGCTTTACTTCATGGCATTTATGTCTCGCGCGTTGTTGCGGGGCGTTAAAATTTTATTATATTTTATTTATTTATTTTAAGTGCGAATTTATTTTTTCGGTCTCATGTTTAATAAGTTGTTGCTTTTTTTATATGGGCTTAGGGTGTTGGGTCTCATGTTTAAAGGTTTGTTTTTATTGGCTATATGGTTTTTTTTTAATATAATTTTATGAGATTTGTGATTGGGTAAATATGTGTCATATATTTGGGTTTTGGTTTTTAGTAGCGTAAAACGACACCGTTTAATGCAATCTAGAGTTGTGCGTTTGTGACCTTGTCGATTATTTTAAAGTTATTAGTTATCGAAGATGTTTTCACGGATATTTTTTTATCTGAATAAATCGGTACTTTTGTAATATATTTTTTCCTTAAAAAACACCAAGTGGGCTGGCCCAAGTTGGAAGCCCAATAAAAGCATTGTTTCAACCCGGTGGCGTTTCAATTCCCTTATAGATATAAGATATAATTATCATAAACTCGTTTGGTAAATTTGTGTATTGCTAGCGGAATTAACAACAATATATATGTTTGCATGCTTTTGTGTTTCTATGCTGGCATGCGTTTATGTTTAGTTTATGTTTATGCACGTTTGTATGTGTTTGTTATATATGCTTACTTTTATGTGAGTGTCTTTTTCATCCATACATGCACGATCACACATTGTGCCAAAGGTTTTTCTGAAAGCATTTCAATTATCTTTGATAAGAGTGTCACTGTTTACATCTCACCTCATTCGTATCTCGCTCCGGCGGGTTAAGTGTTGTTGCTAGATTAAAAAAGGAAAAAGATCCTCTAAAGTTATGGTCAAACATGATTGATCATGTTAAGTTTATTGTGAGTGAAAATAAATAAGTGGGCCCATGAATTTTATTAAAAATTTTTTTTTTATGCAATTAACTTATTTGTGATTGGTGAACATGATGTATCATGTTTGACTCAACTTTAGAGGATTCTAATCCATTAAAAAATGATTTCTTATATGGAACAAACTTTAGAAATAAACTATTATAGATTTTCTTAAACATTTCCCAAAAGAACATTAGCATTTTCATGGGGACTACATTCTTTTGAGTTTGGTTAGGTTAAGATTAAAAAACCATAAGACCTTGTGAAGTTTAGGTTCAGTGCATCAATCAAGGGTTGAATTTGATCTACAACTCACAAGATTCTTCGCATGAAATTTAAGTATACAAACAAACAAATCACAAGATTTTTTGACACTAAATAGGAAATGAAGAATATAATTGTCACTAGTTCGTGACTACAAACAATGTGCCTTATGGTACGATGAAATTGTGATGTAAACAGTATAGCGAAAAGATGGAGAACTGAATAAAAGTTTCCAGTGTACATCTTTCGTTTTCGTGATGTCATCATTTAAACCCGCAAGTTTTGGCTCAACGACAATGACTCGTCCTGTATTACCCTAGTATAACAGTATTATCGACTTCTCATATAGTATCGGTTATTTGCCGTAAAATAACATACGAAAAAGTTGTACTAGAACACTTTTGCTAAGAATTAAGATAAACCTAATCTCATCACTCGGCTCATATTGATAAACCGAGAACATGTACAGCTTCCATAAGAAAAATGTACAGGTTACATAGCATAATACAGCGAAAAAATTAATCCAAATATACATCTAGTACGGAAGTCATGTATCAAACTCATAGTCACCATCAGAATCACCATCCAAAAGCAACTCATCCTCATCATCATCATTGTCACTCCTCTCGACCCACGCAATTTCCCATCAATCGTCATTTGAAATTGCCCATCCAGCGGAAAATGTATTTTCTGAAGTGCTTCGGTAATATCTCCACCGCCTCTTTCAATCTTGCGCAAACAGCGGGCCCAGTGGACTGCAGTCCCCATGTCAACAGTCAAGCCCAACTCCACCATTTCTGAACAGATTTGCTCAATGCCCGGGTATAGATAGTCTTCGGCTATTGAAGCTCGTGAGAGTAATGATGTCATTAAGCAGTGGTATACAGCTCCGTCTGGTTTTAATCCTGCTTTTTTCATGTCTTCAAAGCATTTTAATGCTTTTTCGGGAAGTGAAGCGCGAGCCCAACCATGGATTAATGTTGTGTATGTTTTGAGATTTGGTTTTAGTCCTGCAGACTTCATCTCTCTGATCGTTTTTTCTGCTCGCTGCACTCGAAATAGTCAAATGTTACAGCACTGATTATGTATGACTAATAAAATTACCAATTTTGCCCCTTCTTTTGGTCCTGACCTGGTCACTTTTACTCTCGTTTCATAAGCGTCTCTTAATTTGTTCAGAAAATTGTCGTGTTTGGTCATTCTATCTATTGATTCTTATCAATTTTGGTTATTTGAAATTTAAATAATATATCAACGTACTTTTCTTATTTGTCCCGTGTGAGTCGGTGATTTTCTTAAGTACTGTGGGGGTCACAAATCACTTTCAGACCAAACATTCAAACACGCTCTCGGTGGTATTTATTATATAACCCAACACCCTTCTAAATACAATAAAGAGACGAGTCATTTATATACAAGAAAACTTACAATCATATCTCCTGCTTTGCAACACGCATTAACTAAAGATGTGTAAGTGCGGATGTCGGGTTGGACCCCTTCTTGCTTCATTTGTTGCAATAGGTCAGCTGCTTCCCAAACATCACCCCTTCGAGCCCACCTACAAGAAAAAAAAAAGATTTACTACAAGAAAAAAGAATGTAGGAGTTCGGTTTATAGGGATGTATATATTAAAATAAAATAAAAAGAAGATATTTTTGGAGCAATTCTTACCCGTCTATAAGTATATTGTAAACAAAAGTATTTCTTGGAATATTACAGTCATGCATTTCTTTGGTCACTGCTAAGGCGCTTTGCATCCTCCCAGCTTTACAACATGCCTTGAGTAATGCCTCGTATGTGAAAACATCAAGATCCAATCCCTCGTTTCTAAGTTAAAAGAAAAGTACGCTGAATGCTTTTCCAGTATCACCCATGATGCAAACCATGCAAGATTGTGGTGTATGTGTGTTCGTTTGGACTAACCCCGGCCAGCAACATCTCATCTAATATTTTTACCGCCCTTTCCATCTGAAAAAAAAAATAGAACAAATTTATCAATTCACAGGTATAAGAATCCATGTTGGACTTGCATTTTTCCTAATTCAATGCTGGGATAAACTACCAGCTACAAAGAAAACTATTTCCCGACTGAATACGTTTTATTATAGACGGTCTTTTATTCCAATTATTCGATATCAAAGTCACTTTTAAGATGCACATAAAAAATCCAACATTTTTTACATAACATACCTGCCGTTTCTCAACTAGACCAAGAATTAGAGCATTATATGTATGTACAGTCGGGATGCATCCACTCATTCTCATCATATTAAATACTTCAAGAGCCTTTTTAGCTTCACCAGCTCTTGCATAACTATGAATGATTGGCATAAATGTTCGTGAAGTTGGTTTATGTCTCATTCTTTGCATTTCATCAACAGTACGAACTGCACGCTCCATGTTTCCCATCCCACAAAATGCCCTAATGATGTTATTATACAACACAACATCGGGCTTTAAACCGTCTTTTACCACATCTTCAAATATTGCAAAAGCATTAGCCCAGTCTTTTAACTTTATAAATCCATTAATCAACATTGAGTATGTCTTCATGTTATGATTGATGCCATTTGATTTCATTGTTTCACTGACCTCCATTGCTTTTAAAACTTTTCCCATCTGCAGAAATTATTCACGAGTCATAAAATGAAAAGAGAACCATTGTATCGCATAGAAAAAAAAAATTACTTTAAGTTACCTTGGTGTAAAGATTTATAAGACATCCATATGTGATTACTGTTGGTGTAAAGCCACATTCCTACAAGAGATTGAAGGTTGATGTTATATACCCGTATCTTTTACACATATTTATAAAGAAACATAAAGTTTACCTTAAGCCTCTTAAATACGACAAGACATTTATCTTCATTTTTAATCATTGTATAGCCATCCATCATCGTATGGTAAATATCTATTGTAGCATCAATGCCTTCTTCTTCCATCTCCCTGACCAAAGCTTCAGCACGCTCCATGTCGAAGGCTTGGCTGTAATATAAAGGGTGTTAAGTTGTAATGCTACAAAATTTAAATACATATAAAGCATTGCCTGAGATATCAAATAAAAATTATTAAAAGAACAAACATTTTCAAAAGATGACTAACTTCTCATATTTTTCCCCTTTTGAAAACGGGTCAAAACGGGTTTAGGCCAAATGGGTGAGGCTTTAATGTGCCAAACAGACCACATAAGGTCAACCCATCAAAATGTGCCCATATATCAGATTTATACTAGTGTATTCAATAAAAAAACTATATAAATTTGTTAAAGTAACCACTAGGTCAACCCAGGGCTATATAGACTTGTCATTAACAAAGCCAGAAAGACATAATTATGTAAGTGCCATACAGTCTAGGAATCGTGCACTTCCAAGCAAATGAGAAAACATTCTCACTCTTACCATATACTCAAAAAGAAGTACTCACCAATGAGCATAGATTATGTTTCCGTATATGATGGCATTCATAGTTGTCTGTGTCTCTTTAGCCTCCTTAAACCACTTATCTGCAGCACTTCCAACAAAAAGATAGAAAAAATAAACTTGAGCACAACTGAAGAAAAACCGTTGAACCAAATTATGCAACTACTGAGCATTGACTACCCCTAACTATACATATATGTATATGTGTGAGTGCGTTTACTTACTTTACGTCACCAACTTTAGCAAAACCTCCCACAAGGATACTGTATGTCACCAAACTCATTTCAATTCCCTCGTCTTTCATTTTCCTTACACAAGAAAGTGCCTCCTCCATATCTCTACCAACTGCATAAGCGTGAATTAGGCTGCATAAAATAAGTTATTTTAATGCTGGAAAATGGTTAAACAACGATAAAGCATACGAGTATTTATCAGGAGTGCCCTTCAAATCCCTTTCTTTATTAAATAATTTGTACTAGTAGTAAAAAGGCAAAAATTATTGTACGCAGCTTCAGAAAAAGAAAAGAGGCTAATATAACGAGTTGCTTACTTCGTAAATACGTGTAAGCTTGGCTCAATTCCCCTGGCCCGCATGCTCTCAAAGGTTTCTCTTGCACGATGCATGTCACCTCTCCTTGCATAATAGTTAACCATCAATCCAAACTCTTTCCTGGAAGGCTATAACAATCGACTTTTAGAGAAGGAAAACAACCTGAATTTATGACATACCGAGAATACACACACACATAATAAAACCAATATAATTACCTTCTTAATCCTTTGAAACGCATCGACAACAGCCTGCCAATTCTCTGGTTGAGTTTCTAACACCTTCTTGAGCTCTTTTCGTGAACCATCTCTTTCCTCTTGCCATTTTGACTTATAATCTACACTATCATCTCCTTCAATCCACCGAGCTCTATCAGAAGACTTTTCTTTCATTCTCCTCCCATCATCAAGTTTCACAGTTAATACCCGCCCATGAAACTCCACACCATCGAACTCAACCGCCTTTATAGCCGACTGTTCAGCAGTTGTGCCACTATATATTACAAACCCAAACCCCATGTTTTTTTCCGTCTCATTATAACCCTTTATTAGTATCACATTCTTTATTGGTCCAAATTGCCTAAAGAATTCCGTTAGCTCGTTTTTCTTAATCCATAGTGGAAGATTACCCACAAATATTTTCCCTTTTTCTCTGTATTCGGTTCGCGTAGGTACCAAATCACTAGTACTATCACAATCCAAATCGGGTACGTAAGTGGAAGAATCTGGCGGTGATTGCGGTGGTGCTGGTGGAGGTGGTGGCGGCGGTGGGGAGAGTTTGCTGGTTAACCAGAGCTTATCTGTTAGGGTTTGTGATTTATTATCAATCGGGTTTCTTTTGGGGTTGAGAATTGTTTGAAGGGGGTTTGGTTTGCGGGGTTTGGGTTTTGGAGGGTTGGGATTGGCGGGTGAGTTGGTGATTGGTTTAAAGGGTGGTTTGTTATTTGTGGGACGGCGAAGGGATGATGAGGTGGTGGTTGGGTTTTCAGAGTCGTGTGAGCAAGCGGTGGTGATGGGGTGGTAAGGGAGAGTGGTGGCGGAAAGTGAGTAAGGTTTGCCGGAAAATGTAGAGCAGTAGTGCGTGGTGGAGGATGCAAAGGAAAAGTTATCCATAACCTCTGGTAACAACAGTGATTGTATCAAATCAGTCCGTTTATGGAATATTCGCCTACAATCAGAATTAATCAAGTAAAAAAAAAAGCATGTCACAATAAGGGCTAAAACAACTGTGTACATTACTTGCATATTGAGCAGGGGAGATATTAAAACAAACAACTAAGTATGAAAAAACTTTGTGTATCTTTAAAGACAAAATACATTGTCATTATTGAATCCATGGTCTTTTAGTGGCTTAACATTAATCGTCAATAATCGAATCCTATTATAGGGTATGTTTGGCAGCGAGCGTTTAGGAGCATTTTGAAGCAACTAGTAACTAGCGTTTTGCACACAATGCTTGTTTGGCAACAAGCGACTAGCATTCCTAATTTTTCTAAACGCTTCAAATTCCAAATCAAAATGCTACTTGAAAGAGCCATTACTAGCTACTAGCGTTTACAATTAATAATTACAACCATACAGCTATGCCTTCTCGCTAACAATCATATAAAATAACATATTAAATCAACAACGGGGACTTAAAATGGTCAGTGTTGAAGAAATTTAATTGGTGGCAAACTAAAGCACGAACCATAAAAATTTAGGAAGATATCTTGAATATGAGTGTGAGAACCTACCTAACTATAGTATCAATAAACTAATTTTTTCGAGATATGAGTAATATAGGGTGCACCATCCTTTGAATCCCCCCATGCCATAGAGCGGAGTGTTTGAATTAAATTGTTTTTCTCCTTATTCTAGCCGGGTGATTTCCACTTAATATAAATGCACAATTTGAAATGACCAATCCTTGTGTTTGGGATTGCTTAATTCTACATATCCTTATAACGATATCAAACTGCTAATTTTCAAATGTTGAATTACTCAAGAATAAGGGGGTGTTTGTTTTAGCTTATATAGTGGGCTTATGAGCTTATCAGCTTATATAACACACATAAGCCCAAATCAAGTGTTTGGCTAAGCTTATATAAGTGGGCTTATGAGCTTATATGTGGGTGTTTTGATAAGCCACAAAAGCGTGGCTTTTTTTGTGGGGGTTTGGGCTTATATAGCATACTTTAATCTAAATTACATTATTACCCTCATTTTTACCTAATTAATACATATTTTTCTCTTTATAAAAACCCTCCATCACTACTGTACGCCTCCTTCACCATTTCCATCCAGTACAAGCCTTCGTCAGGTACTTCCATTTCTTGTTTTTTCTCGTCAATTAATAATTATTTGTTTTAATTGATATTTGTTTTAGTTAATATCAAATCTTTACACCTTATATCTCTATCAAACCATGTCTTTTTTGGTCATTTAACAACATAAGCCAAACCAAACACTTGAGCTTATAAGCTTATTAAACATGAGCTAATCCAAACACTAAGCATGGGCTTATAAGCTTATAACGACTTATATAACATAACCTAAGCCCAACTCATAAGCTTAGCCACACACCACAGATACCCTCTAAAAGTAAGTATCTGCTTAAAAGTAAGTAGATAAGCACTTAAAAGTAGCCTAAGCCTAACTCATAATCTGCTTAAAAGTAAGTAGATAAGCACTTAAAAAGAAATCCCCAGAAACCCTCTAAAACTAGTTATTCCTTAATGAGATAAGCTGTCCTAAAAAAACCCATAAACCTACTTATATGAACAATAATAACTAGTCCCAAACATAGGTTATATAAATAATGAATGTAAAATAGCAATATAGGAAGATAAACAACTGTAGGGTAGTAAATGAAGGAGGAGTTGCATACGTGTACGGTGGTTTCCGGTGGGTTGTGTGGTGGTGGTGATGTGAGCCACTTTATCTGCTTCTTCAACCACTTTATCTGCAACACAAATAAAAACAAGTACACTAGTTTTATTAGGATAAAGTTTTATTTTTTTTGCGTTTTACACTTGTTTTCGAGTTTTTAATAAAGAAACCAAAGTAAAAAGGGATAATCGGTTACAAGTTCAATGTTTTTAAGCAGGGTGGAGTTAGGATTTTTAGTAATGCAAAAAGTCATGACGATAAGAAAGACTCAATGTAAAAAACTAGTAAAAAACGAGCTTTTAATAAAGATAATTAATGAATAAATATGTTGATTAGGGGTGGCTTAGCACCCACTAATCTCTCTACTTGCTCCGCCTCTGTTTTTAAGGTGCAAACAAGTGAAACAACTTTACTTGATTTAAAGTTTGTACGGCGGTAAAGTCAGAGCCCGTGAAATAATCAGACAATATGTCATAAATCATCGTTAAAAAAAATGAAACGGTAGAAAAAAGGAACTAAAGAATTTTGGTGTTTGTTAGATAAAAAATGAAAAGTGAAAATAAAGAAGTAATTAATAAAGGGTTTTGCTAACAACAGCCCTTAGGGCTGTTCTTAACAACTAATTTTCAAATTTTGTGTTAAGACAATATACAATGTCCAAATAAAATCATTCAAATTCAAATAAAATCACTAACAACTTCCTATAATTTCGCACACACAAATTCAATTCACACTTCTCATTGGCCATATTAGTGAAAAATGCGGAGCATGTTTAGAAATATGTCTTAATATTGCCATATTTTGGTGGAAAATTTGTTGTTATTGACAGCCCTAAGGGCTGCTGTTAGCATTTCCCATTAATAAATTCTTGTCTTTTTGAGTTGAAAAATAAAGAATAAGAATGAAAATAACAAGTTTATTTATGATTATACACGTATTTTTATGTTTTAAAGTTTTAAGAAAACAGGTAGCTTTGTCATCTAACATGCAAGTCTTTAGTTTACTTTTATTTCTTCACAATTTTTTAAAAAATGTTTTAACAATATTTTTCTCTTAAATTTCATTATTTTGTTCTTTTTCTCTCTTAGAAAAACTAAAAAACACAATACTTTTCTTTCATTTCTCACAAAATTAAACTAAAAAACACATTACTGTAGTAAATTGCACAAGTTGTCCCTGAGGTGTATCCAAATTGCAGAATTTGTTCCTAACTTTTTGAAAGTGTCATTTTTTTGGAAAACATTAGACATCGTTCATGCCTAAAGTGAAATGACTAATATACCCTAAGGTAAAATAAAAAAAGTATGACCGAAGACGATGTTTATTTTAGTTATTTCACTTTGTGACTAGGACAACATTTGTATCAAAAGTTTTTCAAAATAATTAAGATTGTGGAGGCTTGCTACATCTATATAATGTCCACAAATAAATTTCCACACGCTAATATGAAATCCTACTCGACCCACTTATATTCTCTTTGACTTTCTCGACTTTTATTTTTTTCAACATTTCATTTGGCAGCATTCAATTTTGTGAAAAAAAGTTTGAAAAGTTTATGTGGTTATAACAACTCATCTTTGAAAACCTTTCAATTTGAACATGCCACCAAAAGCAATTTAGGGTTTGTTTATTAAGGGGGTTGGCCTTTTGGGATAGGACTAAAAGTAAAAAATGATTGTTTGATAGTAAAGTAGAGATTTGAAAATGGTAATGATGCCCATGTACAGGGGATTACACAAAACCCACTTGAGTGATATGGATATGTTATTTCTTTTCGGATAAAGATTATCTTATTTTCATTTGAACATGAGAGGTAATGTTCTGCTTTATCTTATTGTACATTTGATTAAAATGTACAATCCCCTGGGACTTGGTGGGACTTTCCCGAGCGACTTGGTGGGACCCACACATTTTCAGTCAAACTAATATGTGCCACGGTGGATATGTATCCTGGGCGACATGTCGCCCGGGAACAGGGGATTACACAAAACCCACTTGAGTGATATGAATTTGCTATTTCTTTTTATAAATTGTGGGCCTTTATTTTTTATCCACCACACATTAATATTTTTTTAATTCATTTGATTATAAAAAATTAATAACTCTTCAAATCTATACATTATATTTATATACTAAACAATCATTACTTTTATAAAAAAATATTATATAAATATAAATCTCTCTCTTAAACCAAATACAAATCTAAATCTTAAACCAAATCCAAATCCAAATCCAACACCGGACACAAACCAAACGACACCCTTACTCTTTATTTTATTTTATATATTTTTATTATTGTCTAAGCTAAACAATTTTAAATATACACATTTTTGATACATTAGACGCCGGTTTTGACTCGGCCGAAAACCTTAGCCCAACAACTAATGAAAAAGGCCTCAAAGTCAAATATAAAAAGAAAAGATTCAAAACGGGCCATTATCTTTCTAATATTACGATTTTTTTAAATAATAAAACTTTATATATTGTAAACAGAGTTAAGAGAGCAATTGATATTTTAACCTATGATTTTATTGGAAAATGATAACAAAACGGTGGGGAGACAATACTACAGATATAAAATAGGCCCTTAGCTTAGCTTCAAAGCTAAGCTAGGTTAACTAATAGGTTAGGCCCTTATTACTTACTCTAACATCCCCCTTCAAGCTGGAGCATAGATATTGAACATGCCCAGCTTGTTACAAATATAAAACCCAAAACGATGAAAACCCAAAAACGATAAACAAAAGTCTTCCACGAAGCAATGATCCAAATCTTCAACAAACGCAAAACTAATCGATCTCACAAGGGATCGAACTAAAATACGAAGCAACCGAATGGTCACAACTAACCAGAATTTCCAAATGACGAAGCAACCTGTCAATACAGGTCTCAGCTAATCAAAAAATCCCAAAAACGAAGCAACCTGAAATGAGGTCTCAACCAACCAAAATACGAAGCAACTGGAACAAACTTGTTCGAGTCTCAACTAACCACAATATCTAAAAACGAAGCAACCAATGGGTCTCAACTAACCAAAATATGAAGCAACCCGAACAGACATGTACGGGTCTCAACTAACTAAAACTCAATTCAAGCCCAAAATCCAAAATCGAAGCAACCTGTAACAAGAGATGTCAGGTCTCAACTTACCACAAGACGAAGCAACCTGAAACTGGAACTCGGAACAGATCAGGTCTCAACTAACCAAAAAACTAAACCGTCAACAAAATGTACCAAATTACTTGAGAGAAATAATCTTCTTGGTCACCAAATACAATCGTCTTGGTCACCATATACCTCCACAGATTTTGTCCCAACAATAGTAGTAGCAGCAGTAGAAGTAGAAGAATTCACATTCACGAAACCTTTAAGACGAGCATATTCCTCGGCAAAAATGGTGACCGTTTTATCAGAAGTGGCAGAAGCACGTACAGAGGAGCCCTTTTTCTTAGCTAAGAGTTTCTTGCAATTACGTGTGGTATGCCCAAATTCATGACAATAATAACACTCAACCTCATCAGAATTAAAACCTTGGGAATCACCAACTCGATCACTATTACTATTCCTAGAACCACCTTGAAATCCACCACGACTAACAAGAGCACTATTAGAAGCCAATGTATGAGGAGACTGTAGAGTCTCATTACGAATAACTCGAGCAAATGTGTCTTGAAGAGATGGAATCCCCGTCTCATTCAAGGATTGACATCTAAGAGAATCAAATTCGGGTCGCAAGCCAGTTAGAAAGCTCATTACAGCTATTTGTTCCCTTTGCTTTTGCATCACTTTCACATCAACACTTATAGGAAGAAGATAATTCAATTCTTCATACATTTTCTTGAATTCCATAACATAAGCAGTAAGTGACAGATCTTGTTGTTCCCCACAATGAAAAGCCTTACACACGCTATATATCCGAGAGATATTCTTGTGTCCCGAATACAAAAAATCAAGGTAATCTATCAATTCCTTTACAAACTCACAATGATCAAGTAAAGGAATGGCAGATGGTTCAATAGAGTTCCTAATCATCAAGAACAGCCGAGTATCATTCTGCAACCATTAATCTTTAGTCTCATCCGTAGGAGGATTATCTTTAAGATGAGAAGCTTTTCCGATACTACGTAAATAGATACGAACGGTCTTGCTCCATGCAAAGAAGTTGGAGCCATCAAGTTTGGTATCTGTAATCCTATTCACTATGGGAAGTCCATCAATAACAGAACTACCACTACCAGATGCACCATTACTTTTCTTGTCACTAACCATAATTGAGAATTAAATCAAGAAACTTTGACACTTCTAAACAAAAGAATATAAACCTTCAAACTAAATCAGAAACCAAATAGTAACCACACAAATAGAAAAAACATAAATTCACAAATTAGACTAGATCTCACCAGGGTTCTAGTCGGAATCACAAAGAATAGAGATCTGGAAAACATAGGAGGTGAGATCCGATTAACATGATTTCGGGATGATCTAAAACCTTTTTTTTCAAAACTGAAATCAAAACCCTAATTAGAGCTAAACTGAAATCGAAACCCTCGTAGATGTGATACCATGTAAACAGAGATAAAGAGCAATTGATATTTTAACTAATGATTTTATTGAATTGATAACAAAAGACTAAAACTACAGGAGTATAAATAGGCCTTGATTAGCTTCAAGGCTAAGCTAGGTTAACTAATGGGTTGGGCCCTTATTACTTACTCTAACATTTATCAAATATATAGCACATATGTACCGATTCATTCAGATAAAAAAATACCATCGAAAAGATCTTTGAATTGCGAACAAAACGAGCCCAATATTGAAATGCTTCTGACATATGCACGATTTTATAAAAAATGTTGAAGTTTAATATAAATAGTAAAAAAATTTACAAAACGTACCATCAACTTTTAACTATTTACGACTTTCTTATATAATAAATTATATTTCTCAAATATATTCGCTCTATAAATAATGTATACTTCGCCCCAACGACAAACACTCATTCAAATTCCGTGATTGTTAAGAAAAATGTTCACTGAAATAAAATACATGTATTGCATACAAGTCAGCCCCACCGCAACGCACAGACACATTCCCACTTAATATTCATTTGAAATAAATTTGCAAAAAAACTTATGCCCCGCGGCAACGCGCGAGTATCTTGCTTGTTGATAATATTTTGAAAAGGCTAGTAATTTGCACACTCAAAATTTTTATTGGGACACTCATTGTACAACCAGTTAAAGCATATTGTATAAACATGTAATGCACAGAAAAAAGTGTCCAAAAAATGAGTGTGCACATCAATTCTCTTTTGAAAATTAAGCGATGTTTTGTCAACTACTTGTGTTTTTAGTTATACTAGTTTGCATAATTTGATAAGATTGTAAGTTTATAATCGCATATTTAAAATGCATCGATCTAAAATAGACGTATCTTTGATATCTTAGAAGCATTGTAATAAGTTTTTAACTTTTAGATAGATAACTATGCATAAATTAGATGCATTTCATGATTTCTTTTTATTTTGTTCATCAACATGTAACGAAATCATAAAAATTAATTTGCACTATTTCCACTTTAGAAAACTTTTGAAACTTAATGGGTGCATCTAAATAACTAAAAATGCATCTAATTTAAATTGTTGCATCTCAAATGTATCATTATAACTTTTTATTTACGTATTACTTTCGCAACTTTTTATTTTAATTTACTTATCACTAAATTCATTTTCTCTTCACGTTTGTTTTACATTTCGGACATTCATATTCAATTTACAACCGTCCCAGCCGGTCCATGCCATATCATACGTGACTGATGATTAAAAGGTACATTATTTATGTCAGGGATAATGGTTCAATCAATTTATTTATCCTTAACATAACAAAAAAAATATTAGATTAAATTCATCATTATTTAAGAAAATATCGAATCTTCATATGTTTTATTCAAAGTACCTCATTTTTAGAAACAACTAAATATAGATGTGAACGTTTACTTTGAGACTAAACGTGATAAGATCCCCCTTCACCTGTAAAAGGGGAATTGTGACATGATCGCCCTTAAACATAGGTGATAACACCTACAGCAATAAGAATAATTTATGATGTTTTTCACGTAAAAATTTGAGACAAGTCAGGCCTTATCCTTTCTAGTGGAAGTTTTAGTTATTGCTTGTTGTTAACTAATCTCTAGTCTATACAAAACCATACAACAACGTATCCAAACGACACTAATGAAAACACCAAAGGCAACCGAATGCGTACAACTAGGCCTGCAAAAGAACAAGCAAAATGAGAACGTACTGCACGGGATGTCCCTGTCCTTTAAAGTTTATACGACAGCCCGTATGAGTTTGCTGCAAGCCAACAAGTCGTACAACCCAGGATTTATGCAGACGCGGTGTTGTGTTACAGCAGCAAACTGTTACAACATAATGCAAATGCGGTAGGCAGATAATGATGGTGAATCACAAAGAAAAAATAGCAACTGATTCAATGGGTGTTCTTGGTTTTCTGTAGATGTTCATGAGGATCTTCTATGCTCTATTTATAGGGAGGAAAACTTTGATTGTGATCATAACTGCCCGATATTTTGGCCACGATCAGTCCTAGAAATTAGAGATAATGGGAGAAGATTTCAAACTATATGAACGTTATACACCCATGTTCAGTTTACGTGGTCAAAAGCAATATTAGCTTTACCAAATCAAAAGTGATCTTGCTACATTTACTCACGTGAATAGTCTCAAGTTTCAACATATGGGAAGGTACTGTTCTAGCAAGTTGTACCAAAAGGCTACTACATTAGCACTTATACATATATAGAAATTAGTGATAAAATGTGTTTAATTCAAGTGAAAGGCCTTATAATATAAAACCCCCACCATTCTCATGCAACACTCATTAGCTTATTATAAACTTGCTTAATTTCATTATTCCTCCAATGTAGGACTTAGTAAACTTACCAACCCCGTTAAAATTTCCAACAATCCCCACCAGTTGGAAAGTTTCTCTCTTTAGAATTAGAGATAAAAAATCCTATTTTTGATGTAACAATAGTTAAAAATAGATTTAGGATTGATGTGCTTAAATGTAAATAGTCTAAGGACTAAAAGTGTATTTATTATATACTTAGCCACATCACTAAGTATATAATAAGGTCTAATGACCACCATATGATGTAACACTCGCACCAAGTCATTTGTATCAATATCAAATGAGAAAAGGTTAAGAAATTCTCTTTATACACACACACTATTACACTTTATTTTACACACACTATATCTATCAATCAAGATCTATGTGTTTAAGATGTGGTATCAAGAGCCAATGATTGCGGATTAGTGCTTATTTTAGTGTTTGATTGTGTTAGAGATTGAGAATTTGCTTATTTCTGCTATTTCCTTCTGGAAATGAAAACAAAGTTTTCAATCCCGGAATACTTATGATCGATGAAGTTCTCTCTTTCATGAAAAAATCGTTGAATTTGTTTAATAAGAGTTTCAAGATCATTAAACGTCAAATTTTGGATTAAATTTCTTTGAAAATTCAATTGTTTTATGTTTTCTCCCCAAGGACAAAAGAATGCGGGGCGGGTCAAGCTAGAGACTCAATAAAAACAAGCGCTTATCGGGAGGCAACCCGTTTCTTCGTATCTTTTTCTTTTTATTTTTATCTTTAAAAAATAATATTAAAAAAATAGAATTAATAATAATAATAATAATGTCGTATCCCTATATCCGCCCCTATATTATACTATGACACTTCCTTTAAGTTTCAGGACTTATTAAAGAATGTCACATTTCTGGACGCGATGTTTGGACATGGAATGACACTGCATGGGCCTTTATCTTCTACACTATTATTTGCTTCGGTCAGATTGATTCCCGAAATCGCGTAGTTTTTCTTGGATGCTGAGGTGAACTCCACTATGCTTATATGTTACTACCGATCTGCAAGCCTACACTAGGGGAGTTTTTCTGTTCTTTGATCTTTATTTGATTAGCATTTGACACCCGTCTCCACACTTAAAATTGCATAGTGTTCTTTTTCGTTCTAAGTGTTGGGTACGCCCTATTATTTTGAACATCGAGGACGATGTTTAATTCTAAGTGTTGGGTGGGTTTCGATTGCATATGTACCTATTTGTTTGTTTTTGAGCATCCCCAAAAATTGATCCAAAATTTCAAAAAATAAAAAATAAAAAAAAGTTTTTTCTCAATTTTTCGAGTTTTGAATAATTAAAAAATAATGTCATTATTTTGAGTTTCAAAATTATAAATAATAATAATAATAATAATAATAATAATAATAATAATAAACGATCAATTTTTAGGATTTCGTCGAACATTGAGATTTGTAATAACTCCTTATTTAATTTCATAACAGTTCTTGTTTGATGAGATATGGAGTTAGTTCGGATTAAAGTTAATACTTAGCTTAACGTTTTTGATGATTTTGCTTGAGGACAAGCAAAGCTTAAGTGTTGGGTAGTGATGAAATCACGATTATTCATATTTTTATACTAGAAATACCCACATTTATGTTTAAATAAATAACAATATTGTGATTTTTATTGCAAATATTACGTCTATTTGTTATATTATATTTTAGATACGTTTGAAAAATAATGGAGCAAATGAGAAGCAAAAGAGAAGATTTGAAGATTTAAAGAGAAGCCTAGCCCAATAAAGGATTAAAAGAATAAAGAAAGCAACTTTTGCATGGACGTACCACTTGGTCTAGTGGTAAGCCTTGTTGTTGTGATGCTAGTGACCCGTGTTCGAATCCACTTGGTCTAGTAGTAACAACTGTTCGAAGTATGGTATTGAGCCTTATATGGAAGATTAAGGTGGAGTCTGAGGATGAGGGTTTGGCTGTAGAGATGAAATATGGTATGGATAGTGTTTGTGTCCCAAATGGTGTGAATGGTGGGACTGATCCTAAATTTGTTTCCAATGAATCTTAAGGATTTTGCATGGAACGTTAGAGGTCTTAATAATGACCTCAGCCAAAAGCAAGCTATTGATATGATTAGGAATGGTGGTTTTAGTTTTTGTGCTTTACTGGAAACTAAATTGAAGAAGATGAAACGATCTAGAATCTGCTCTAAGGTCTTAGGTAGATGGGATTGGTGTTCTAATGCTTCTTCCTGTGTGGGTGGTACGGGAATCATTGTCGGATGGAACCCTAATGCAGTTAGGATTATGGTTCATAGTCAAACTGCTCAGGTCATGAATGTGTTTGTTGAAGCTGTTAATGGCAACCATAAGTTTTTTGTACTTTTGTGCATGGCCACTATAAGGAGTATCTTATGAGGAGTCTGTGGAAGGATCTGTTTGTCCATAGTCATGTTGTCAAGGATGCCCCGTGGGTTCTGCTAGGAGACTTTAATGTTATCCTTGATCCAAGTGAAAGATCTTTTGGCTTTTCTGGTATTACTTCAGGTATGGAGGAATTTAGAAGCTGTATTTCAAAGATTGAGGTTAGTGACTTGGTAAGATCTAGTCTGCAGTTTACTTAGAATAAAAGCCCTTTGTCTCCTAATGGTTTGTTGAAGAAGTTGGATAGAGTTATGTGTAATGTAGGTTTTTTGGATAAGTTTCCCAATGCTAAGCCATTTTTTTATAGTTTGTTTGCTCTGATCATGCTCTGTCCGTTTTGAGTATTCCTAATGATTCTGGTCCTAAGCCCAATCCTTTTAAATTTGCAAATTTTCTTTCTTCTAAGGCTGAGTTTATGCCTATTGTTAAAGGTGTGTGGGATATGAAGGTGTCGGGGTTTGCTATGTTTTCTTTAGCTTCCAAGCTTAAGCTTTTGAAAAAGCCTTTAAGGAAGCTTAAATTTGCTCAAGGGTATTTGGCTACGAAAGTTCATGAGGTGAAAGGAAGATTATGCGCTATGCAAGAAGACATGGTGAGAGATCCTTTTAATGCTGATTTAAGAACTAAGGAGAAGCTTTGAATGCTTATGTCTCTGCTGTTAAGGATGAGGAGCTATTTCTTAAACAAAGGTCCAAAATTACATGGCTTAGTGAAGGGGATTTTAACACTAAGTTTTTTCATAATTCCTTGAAGGAAAGAACTAATAAAGGCAGGGTGGAATATGTTGAAGATCTGGATGGTCATGGTTATTTTGGAGATGATGTTAAGGATCAATTTGTGAAACATTTTGAGAATGTCCTTGGGAAGAGAGAGGAGGTGGATCCTATCTATGTTCCTTCTTCTTTGTTCAAAAACAAGTTATCTTTGGCGGATACTGAGATGATGGTTAGACGTGTTTCATTGAAGGAGATTAAGGAGGTCCTGTTTAGTATGAATGACGATAAAGCTCCTGGCCCAGACGGCTACTCTGCAAAATTCTTTAAAGCTGCTTGGTCTATTGTGGGGATGGAATTTTCTCAAGCAATTATGGATTTTTTAACTAATGGTAAGCTTTTAAAGGAAGTTAATTCCATTATAATTTCTTTGGTCCCTAAATGTCAATCCCCTAAAAAAGTTTCTGACATTAGACCCATATCATGCTGTAATGTCACTTATAAGTGCATTAGCAAAATTATTGCTAATAGGATTAAGGGTTTTTTAAAGGATCTTGTTAATGACTGTCAAAGTGCCTGTATCCCCTCTCAGCAGATTAGTAACAATATTATGCTCTCTCCTAAAGTTGCTTTTAAGATAGATATTCAAAAAGCGTATGATTCGATTTATTAGGGCTTTCTTAGACAATGTCTCTTTCACTTTGGTTTCCCTTGGAGAATGATCAATTGGATTATGAGTTGTATGTCTTCCTCTTCGTTTACAATTAATGTTAATGGGGATCATTGTGGGTTTTTTCAAGGGCATGAGAGGTTTAAGGTAGGGTGACCCCTTGTCCCCTTATCTCTTTACTTTAATTATGGAAGTTCTTTCTTTGTTAATCAAGCAGAAGATTATTAATGATGGAGATTTTAGGTTTCATTAGAAACGTGAGAAGGTAGGGCTCACTCACCTATGTTTTGCAGATGATCTCATGAATTTTTCCCATGGAGATGTCAAGTCTATTAGAGTGATTAAGACCGCTTTGGAAGAATTTACTAGGTTTTTTGGATTAAAGCCTAGTATGGAGAAGAGCTTAGTGTTTTTTAGTAATGTCTCTGATCAGGTTAAATCCTCTATCCTTGGTATTTTTCCCTTTTCTGTGGGATCCCTTCCTATTAAGTATTTGGGAGTGCCTCTTATTTCATTAAGATTATGCAAGCATCATTGTGCTCCTCTTATAGATAAAGTGAGGTTGAGATTGATTAATTAGAAAAACAAATCGCTCTCGTTTGCAAGAAGATTGCAGCTCATTAAGTCTGTTATTAGTTCCCTTCAGGTTTATTGGTTTTCGGTTTTCATTCTCCATAAGTTTGTGTATTAGGAGATTGAGAAGCTTATGAGGAATTTTCTATGGTCCCAAGGTGATTCTTAGAGGGGCAAAGCTAAAATGAAGTGGAAGGATGTTTGTAAGCTGAAAGATCAGGGTGGTTTAGGCATTAAATCCTTACAGTTGTGGAATATTGCTTTAATGTCTAAACATATTTGGAATATCTTGTCTAAAAAGGATTCTCTATGGGTAAAGTGGGTGAATTCTTACAAGTTGGTTGATAGAAGATCTAATTTAAGGAATTTTTAGGACGTTCCCTTGCTAAATGATGTGTGTTGGGGATGGAGGAAGATTTTGTTATATAGAGGGCTTATAAGGGAGTATATTGTGACTAGGATTGGGATTGGGAAAGACACTTATGTCTGGTTTGACAATTGGTCTCTCTTAGGTCCTCTTTGTCAATTTATTTCTAAAAGAGATATCTTTGAAGCTGGGCTTTCTCTCTCTTGTAAAGTGTCTGATGTGGTATGTAATGGGGAATGGAATTGGCCTAGTTGTTGGAAAACTAAGTTTGAGTTCCTGTTTGTTCTCCCTCCTCCCTTTTTATTTCAGGACAGGTCAGATAAAGTTCTGTGGAAGTCTAACAACAATAAGGTAATGCCTTTTTCTGTTAGCACTGTGTGGTCTGATTTATCTATTTCTTTACCTAGTGTGCCTTGGTATAAGGTTGTTTGGTTCAGCCAATATATCCCAAGAAATGCTTTTATTCTATGGCTAGCTATTAATAAGAAGTTGAATACTCAAGATAGGGTTATTGTATGGAATAAGGTGGATACCATAAAGTGCTTTCTTTGTAATTCTATTATGGATAATCATGACCACTTGTTTTTTGGTTTTGAGTATTCTCTCAAGATTTGGAGGCCTTTCAAGAATTTGATGATGTGCAATGATGCCCCTGATAATTTTTTTGTTTTTATTGATTATATCTCATCTAGGCCTCTTGGTAAGTCTATATGGAGTATTATACAAAGGTTAGTTTTAGGGGCTTCTATTTACTACTTGTGGATTGAGAGTAATAATAGGCTTTTTCTGAGGAGTTTTAGAAGTAGTGACAAAATTTGTAACATTATAAAAGATACTGTGAGATATAGACTGTTGAGTCTTAAGATTAAAAAAATCTAAGCAGTCTTTACTAGCTACTAAGATTTGGGGCTTCCAAGTGATGCATGGAAATGTGGGTAGGGATTATAAAGAGTTATGATGAAGAGGATTATTGTTTTCAGGGTTTGGAGTACTCAGAGTTATGTGTCTGGTCTAGGTTATAAACTTATAATCATAGTTATGTTTGGTTTCATGTTAAGCTGCTCAAGTTCTATAAGGTCTTTTATTTGTTGATTTGGGTGGATTGGTATTCCTGGGTATGTCATGTGGATTCTAGTAGTAAAGGTCATTGCTCTTTGGTGATCCATTCTTGGAAGGCAAATGGAGCTGTTTGGATGTGTATTTTCTTGAAAGGTTGGAGGTCTACCCAGTTTAGTGAGTTGCAGGATGTCAAGAAGACTGGAATTGGGTTCATCTCCTCTCCTATGGTCATTGGTCTTTATAGTTATAAGCTTTTGTGTATTTTTAGTTTGGTATGTACAAAATTGTATGTAGGGGTGTCTTTCTTATGTTTCTATCCTAAGCATGTGTTGGTAATGTCATTTGGATTTACTTATATGAGTTTGTTCATGTAAGTCTTGGTTTTTGAGTAATATATTTGCCGGGGATTTTCCCTTTTTTCCAAAAAAAATTGTGGGTTTGTGATATTATGCTTTAACTCATGATTAATTATCCTAATAAATTGATGATTTTGTATAAAGAAGCACTAAACAAACAATCTAAACGAAAAAAAAGTATTTGAGGTTAGTTATGTTTTGATGAATGATGTGACATGTGGACAGATGAATGGTGTGACAACATGTTTAGCCAGATTTGATGGTTCGTGTTACTCAGGTTGAGATTATTATACCTATAAAAGAAAGATTTTGTCTATTAGCTTTTTATATGTAGAACGGTCTTCTTTCGCCATTAAGGATTTACATACTCATTTGACACTCATTTAACGCCTACATCTAGCTCGACCTGTCTTAAACATAACATAGAAGGTGATAAAAATATGGGTTTTGGCTTAGAATAAACACCTACTTTCTCAAATGTAACCATATGGTACGTATATTAAATTTATTATCCATATGGTACCATTATTACCGGCTACCGTTAAAACCGGCTACCATTTTGCTAACATGTGACATGTATTTTTTTAATTATTTAAAATTCCACTAACCACCCTTCCACCTTCTTCTCTTTTTTCGTCAAACAACAACAATCACCTTTACCATAATCTTCATTATTCTTTTCATTTCACTCCCAAAAATCATGAAACTCTCCACTAAAATCAACCCAAAAAAGATCTTTCGATCAAAAACCCACAAAAAAGACTGGAGGGGTCAACTGTGATCCCTTTTGCTGGTGGAAATGAACCTGAAGAAACTGAGAAGTGCATCGATTCATGTTTATATATGAGTTTTGTAAATGATTATGTGATAGTTAGAATTAAGAAACGTATCATGTTGTTGGATTTTTCAAAATGGCTATGATTAGTTGGGCACAAAAAAGTTTAGAGATTCTATGAAACTTCTCTTTTCTCCCTCCTCCAACTAATTTTCCCGTCTTTTCCTCTATTGTTAAAACTCACAGAAAGCTCCATTTTCAATAGATTTACTCGCTTATCTTTAAATCCAAGCATAAATTCTGAATCAGCTCTTTAATCCGCATATATCCCCATCACTTTTATCAGAATTTGAGATGTTTTTGACTAAATTAAAAATGGTGGTTTGGCGCCAAAATTGAATTTTGAGTATTTTGATTAGGCGTTTTAACTCACAATATCCTTAGTAATAATTCATTGATTTACGAGCAATACTGATTGATTTGTTACAGCTTTGGCAGTATAAAATGTCAAAACGTTGGTCTTCTAAACGTATTACTAGAGTTCCCCTGAAATGAGGGGATTATACCATTACTAGTAAGAAGAATAAGCACAAAGTTGTTGATATGGTTGAAAATAAGGATGATAATGGAATTGATAGTGATGGTGAGAGCAGAAATGATGAGGATAGTTGTAATGAGGATAATGGTGGGATTGGAGATCAGGGGAATAAGGTAAATATCTAGGCTACGAATGAATTGAGTATGAATAAGGATGTGACTAATGAACCTGTTGAGAACTGCCAAAGCAATGTAAGTACTCTTGAGCATGTAGTTGATTCCATTGTTAACAATGAAAAAGATGATTTTATGGATTATATTGCACATCAAGTAAGAGTTGAGGGTGCAATTAGTAATGATTCATATGTAAAAATTGTTAGCAATGGTAATGATGAACTAAGTAAGGAGTTGATTTACATTCCTACTCGTATTAATGAAAATGGTGATGAGGTTGTGATCTTTGAAGAAGAATTGGTTAAGGAAGGTAGTAAGAAATGGCAATTAACAATTTGTGGACACTTTGTGGGGTGTAATATGCCATTAGGAGAGTTGAAATACAATTTAAGGAGAATGTGGGGAAGACATGGCTTATTTGAGATAATTGCAGATGGTAGTGATATGAGGATATTCAAGTTTAACAATGCTGAGGGAATGAACTATGTTATAGATCAGAGCCCATGGATGGTTAATGGAAAACCATTTGTTGTTCAAAAATGGGATCTTGATGTGATTTTTTTAAAAACCGAGCCCTGTAAAATCCCTATTTGGATAAATTTGCTTAATGTCCCTCTTGAGGCCTAGAGTTTGAGACGCATTAGTGCCTTAGCCAGTAGGTTGGGAAAACCAATCGTGATGGATAGTATAACTGCTTCCATGTGTCACAATGGTTCTGGAAGGGCTGGTTATGCTAAAATATTGGTTGAGATTGATGCTAAGAAAGGGATTCAAGATTTGATAAAGGTTGTGTATAAGGATGCTTTGAATTGCACTAAGAAGACTTAATTTGTTAAAGTGGAATACAACTGAAAGCCTACTTTATGTGTTCACTGTGGGGTGTTTGGACATAGTGATAAGACATGTAGACATCAAGTGAAGGATGATGCTGAAAGGATGAAAGGAAAAGAGCAATTGATTAATGAAGTTGTTGGTAATAATGGGAGGAATAATGTATTTACTGAAGTGAGAAGAAGACCAAATTTCCCCAAACACAATGGTGGTCTTAGTACTAGTTATATATAGAATAACTAAAAAAGGGTCATTAGTAAGTATGTGGTTAAAAACAAGAAAATTCCAGTGAATGAGACCAGAAATAAGGTGAAAGGTGTTAATAACATGAAGAGAAGAAGAATAATCCAGAGAGCCAGAATTTGAAAAACAATGATGAACCCCCTTCTTTGGAGAAAATATGGTGAACTAATACCGAAGATGTGAATGAAGTAAAGAAAAGTGCTAATAAGTATGCAGTGTTAGCAACAGAGGAGGAAGGGAAAGAGAATATTTACTGTGATGACAGAATCAAAGTTGATTGGTATGTTCTTAGGAAACAAAAGCCAAAGGAGGAAGAAACTATTAACTAGACTTATGATATGAAACAGTATCTGAAATACAGATGGGAAGCTTTAAATAGGAATGATGATGAAAGTGATGAAGAGAATGAGGTATTAGAAGTGAATGATCCAGCCATTGAGAATTTAATTGCAGAAAAGATTCAGGGAAGTGATACTCAACTTCTGAATTGAGGGTTGAGTATTTTTTATCCAATTTTTACTGGATTTTAAAATGGCAGTATGGAATATTAGAGGTATTAGTAATGAATTGAAACAAAAGGATGTTGTGAGTATGTTAAGGGATGAAAAGCTTCAGTTCTGTGCTTACATTAAAACTCATTTAAAGACTATAAGCATTGAAAAGGTAGAAAATAGAGTGTTTGGCAACTAAAATTGGTGTTCTAATGTTCATCATAGTCCTACTAGTTGCAGGATTATGATGGGTTGGAACACTAATATGATTAGAACTATGGTGATCATTATGTCTAACCAATCAGTTCTATGTTATGTGGAAACTATTCTTACAAAAGTCAAGTTCTTCTGCAGCATTATCTATGCAAGTAACAATGGTATTGAAAGGAGAAGTTTATGGAAGGATTTGGAGGGGCACAAATGTTTTGTTAGGCAACATCCATGGGTTCTGATTGGAGATTTCAATGTAACTTTGAATGTAGAAGAACACTCTGCTGGTATGTCTCATAGAAACATTGATATGCAAGAATTTCATGATGCTGTCAACAATCTTAAAATTAAAGATATATGTAGCAGTGGTTTTCAGTATACTTGGACCAAATCACTGAAGAATCCTAATTGTTTGACTTTGAAAAAGCTGGATAGGATTATGGTTAATGATGAATTCATGAAGTAGTATCATAAAGCTCATTAGATTTTCCTTCCTTATGGCATCTCTGACCACAGTCCAGCTGAGCTGATTATTCAAAAAGGATACATCAAGAAAAATAATGCTTTCAAATTCTCTAACTTTACTATAGGAAAAGGAGATTTTATTGATAATGTGCAGAATGTGTGGAAGCAAGATGTTCATGGATGTCATATGTACAGACTTATTAAGAAGATGAAGAACCTTAAAAAGCCTTTGAAGGCTTTGAGCTGGAGTCAAGTTAATGTGTATGACAGAGTAAGGGCTTTAAAAGAAGAATTAAATACTAGACATAAGGATGTGGATAAAAATCCATTTGATTTAAAAGTTAAGGCTATAGCTGCTCAAACCCTGAATGAGTATATTGAGGCTAGCAAAGATGAATTAAGTCTTCTACAACAAAAGGCTAAGATTCAATGGTTAAAAGAGGGGGACAAAAACACTGCGTTCTTTCACAATATGATCAAAGCCAGGAGAAATAAAAGTAGAGTTCAAAGTATTAAAGATGAGTATGGGAAAATGTATGAGGGAAGCAATGTTGCTGAGCAATTTGTCCTGCACTTTAAGAAATTTTTAGGAGAATCTATTCCTGTGAAGAGCATTGAGGAAAACTTGTTCATCAACAAGATTAATGATGAAGATGTTGTTAAAATGACAGAGGAAGTTTCTAATGATGAAATAAAAAATGCAATTTTTGATATTAATAGTAACAAAGCTTCTGGGCCTGATGGTTTCTCCTCTGGGTTCTTTAAAAAAGCCTGGGAAGTGATTGGTAATGATTTTTGTCTTGTTATGAAGGAGTTCTTCAGGAGTGGTAAAATCTTAGAGGAAATAAATGCTAGTCTCATTGCTTTGATTCCTAAGATTAATACTCCTAGCAAAGTCTCTGATTTTAGGCCAACTGCATGTTGCAATGTCATTTATAAGCGCATCAGCAAAATCCTTACAAATAAAATCAAACAAGACCTAAGTAAGATTGTGAATATCAATCAAAGTGCATTTATTCCTGGGAGGCATATTCAGGATAATATTTTGATTGCTCAAGAGCTTCTAAGAGGGTATAATAGGAAGAATAGGCCTAAAAGATGTGCAATGCAGATTGATATTCAGAAAGCCTATGATACAGTTAATTGGACTTTTTTGGAAAGTATTCTTGAGAAGTTTGGTTTTCCTAAAAAGATGGTAAAATAGATCATGGCTTGCATCACTTCCTCGACATTCTCTATTTGTTTAAATGGTGAAATTCATAGATTTCCTTAGGGTGGAAGGGGTCTTAGGTAAGGAGATCCTATATCCCATGTGGAGTTTGATAGAACTCCATAGATCATTTATAACTCGAGATTGTTTAGATCTCATCTAGGATTAACAATAACAAAGTTCATAGAATATGTATAGCGGAATTAACATAAGAACAATGTAATTATAACAAAGTTTTTCTTCATTATCATTCACTACAAGCCTTAATTCTACATGATCAATTGTAGAACGGTTATCTAACTATAATATGAATCAAAGATCCTTGAGGCTAAACACAAAACTAACTCTAGGCGTTTTACACAAACAATACGCCTAGAACACACTTTTTTAGTCGACTACATTTTTCTGTGCACACTCTAAAACTCATGCCTGATACCTCTTTATATAATAGAGATCATCTAGGTTTATAAAGGAAACATAATACAATTAGGAAACTAAATCCTCCTAATATTTATCTTCATATCTTTGACTAAATCTTTTAGAATCTTCATGTACTCCTACATCTTGTAGAATTCTATAATGTCGACTTTGATCCTTTTGTTTCATTCTTTTGTTATTTTGTCTCATCAAATCTATAATTCCTAACAATCTTCCCCTATTTGATGATGACAAAACAAACAATGTTCTTGCACAAACTTCCCCTGAAGTTGAGATCATGGATCTTTATGAATGAAACAATCTTCCTTTGTAAACTGCTTCCCTTTAACTTAAGATCTTCCCCTTAAGTTATGCTTTCCATGCTATACCACCAAGGATCTATAAGTTGCAAATCATCTCTGTAGAATCTTCTTCCCCTTTTTGTCATAATCCAATAGGGGACTTGTGAATATAAGCAACTTTGATCTTGACCACTACAAACCATATATCACACTTCTAATCCAAATTTTCCAATGTCTCGAATTACCCTCCATGACGCATAATAAGAATAATGAATTCAAGCAGTAGAAACTTTAAACTAACAGTAGTAATAATGACTTAGCAGTAGTAAAAACCTTCACCTCAAGTGGTGCATGTAAATGGTTTAACACTTTATAATATTCTTCCCCTGAAACCAATGTGTTAACCATCTCTTGAATCTCTTATTATGTTGGCTCTTTGTAATGATTACTGATGGAGAAAACTCAGTATTACAAACTTGATGGAGAAGTAGAATATCCCAAACTTGTGTCTTATGTCTTGTACTATTCACATGACTCCAAACTTATACCTGCAATGTATAAGTAGAACGCAATCTCTTGACAAAATCCTCATCTTCAATGAGACACTGAGCACAACAACGTAACTCCTTTAAGTGATAGCAAATGTGAGCATTGAGCACCATAAGAGAAATCACACATTGCTAGATTTTGCAAGTCTTCATCAACACCGCATAAGCACGAATAAGTTATCTTTAAACGTTGCTAGCCGTTTAAGACATGATAAGAACACGTACCCAAGTAATTCCACTTTATCACCAAATAAGTGATAAACAATCATCTCCGTAACCAATTAATCCAAATAGTCTAAATATGAGCCTTTTTTATCCAATCCTGTACCAACTGAGATCCAAGTAATAAAAACCAAAACCAAAAGAATTTGATTTAAAAACCAAAACCATCCAGTGTGTGTTGTCCGAGATCCTTACCCAGCCGAGAACCAAATCACTGCCTTGTCCGATATCAAATAAAGCTTACAGTTGTAACTTCTTTTAGGCCTAGCAGTTGTAACTTTATTTAAGTCCTAGCAAATATTAACTTAATACTGTTGGCAGCACTAACTGCTTAAACCTAGCAGTGTTAATATCCATGACCAATAGCAGCATGTGAACACAATCACGAACTAACAGCATTAACATACCTTTCTAGTAGCAGCCTTAAGTTGTATTCGAACCCAAGCAGCATAAACTTGTAATTGAGCCCGAGCAGTATTAATTGCCTAAACTTAGCAGCACTAATGTTGCATTGGCAGTACTATTCTTGTATTTAGCAGCACTAAGATAAACGAGTAGCACTAAGTGTTATTTAATTACAAACCCTTAAATTTAGAACCATCATCCTGACTGATTCCAAAAACAAACCAATCAGCATCCTTCTTTTATTGCCATACCACAAACTACTCGTCACCAAAATCATAGTCTCTAAAAATTAGAAGTGTTTAAAATCTCCTTCACAACATACTTCCAAAACATAACCAATCTTAGAGCTTGAAAATCGTGTCTCAGCTGTTCAAAACCCAGAGCATCAACCTGTGAAACAGTTCTTGATCTTTCAGCTTTCTTCTACGTGTTGATACCAATTCTCCAAAACGTATTATCATTATAAACCATGGATAACTACTCAGCTGTCAGCACTTCCCATGACCTGCTGCTTCTTTTATCAATTTAAAACCAGGATCACCACTAATTAAACGATAACTAAAACAAATACATCGTTTACATCAATAGCAGATACAAACATATAGACCTTACAATTTAGGGTTTTCATAACAGATCCTATCACAAACTGCTGTCGACCACCTGCTGCTTCTTTTCTTGTACCAGTATTAATCAAAACTCATCTTCATACTTCAGGCCTTATGAATACATCACACCAATAAATCCTTCCAAACCAGATCATGGTGCGTTCACAGCAACATAAACCCATAGCAACAAAACACGTGATCAAAGAAGGATTGAATGTTAAGGGTTACACATTCAGTCTGCTATTCAAAGATATATTGGCTTAAACCCTAGTAAGAATATTTTTCTGGTTGTTGATCTGATTGAAACGATCTTACTGGTTTTACTTGTTAGTGGATTGATATCGATCTGGGTATAATTCTCTAGGGTTTTGATCACGTCTGTAAACCTTATGTATTATAAGGATTGGTTTTGGTTTGATCGTGGATTTGTTAAACCCTAATCTATTGATATAAACCCTAAGTGTCGATTGTTGAATAAGAAGGGTTATTGGTTGTGTGTTTTATTGCTTATTCTTCTTAGTATCATAGACTAGATTCCGCATAGTCTTTGATATATTTAATCAAAGTTTCTACTATAGTTGTCTTAGATTTATTCAACACAACTAAACCTTACACAAGCTAAGGAGTTCAAGATCTATTATAGTTGGGATCAACAAGTGGTATCAGAGGTTGTGAGAAGCTTTAAATAAGAAGAAACTTTACTACACATAAGATCTACTTTTTCAAGAAGCAATGGATACTCAATCTACTCAAACCATCAAGCTACCTATACTCCAACCTGGTGAGTATGATCTCTAGAAGATGATGATGATGGAGCAGTACCTATAGTGCATTGATTACACTCTATGGGAGATCGTAGAAAATGGTAATGCACCCATAGTAACAAAGATTGTTAAAGGCAAGGAAACTATAATTCCTCCTACAACAGTTGAAGAGAAGGCACAAAGAAGGGCAGAGTTAAAGGCAAGAAGCACTTTGTTGATGGCCTTACCTAATGAGCATCAATTA
>BQNB010029575.1:0-55640 GCA_026074375.1 Tanacetum coccineum | reverse complement strand
AGTTTGCGGATTTTGAGAAGGCTATTAACTCTCTTAAACAAACTCTTTCTGAACAATTAAAGGAAAAGGAAACGTTAACAAAAACATTTAATGTTCTAAAAAAATAATCCAAGGAAAAAGAAGCTAAGAATATTGACAAAGAAATTGCTTTGGAAAAGAAAGTTAAAGAACCGGACAATATTGTGCATAAAACGGGTCAATCCGTACAAACTATGCATATGCTCATGAAACCATAAGTTTTCTATGATAACAACCTTAAACAAGCTCTTGGTTTTCAAAATCCTTTTTATCTTAAGAAAGCTCAGCAAAGTAGGCCAATGCTTTATGATGGTAATTTTATTGCTAAAGAAACCAATATGATTTTAATTGATGATTCAGAAGAGACTTTGATGCTTGAAGGAGAGAGTCGATGCAAAATGTTTTTAAAACAAAGTGATCCAATAGTTTTAGAAAACAAAGTTAACATTAAACTAGTTAAATATGTTGTCTTAAATCAATTGACTGAAGATTTTGAAAAACATTTTGTTTTACAACAAGAATTGTCTGCTGAACAAGCTTTCTGGTTTCAAATGTCAACCCTACCACTGAATCTTCTAATGCATCACCTGTCAAAGTGGATGTTCCTAGTGAACTACCTAAGGTAAGTTTGGTGAATGCAAGCCTTAAAAAGCTTAAATTCCACCTTGCCCAGTTTGACTTTGTGGTGAAGAGCAGGACTACACCCAATGTTATTACAGAAGGTGAATGGGGGTTTGAACATACTAAAGCTGTTTTTATCAATGAAATTATTATATATTTTAAATCTTTAAAAGAAATTTTTAATGTGTTTGATAAAGATCTTCTAAATGAAATAACGGAAGTACAAACAGTTTTTGACCAAATGGAAACCGATGTTCAACAGTATTCAGTAGACAAACGATGTTTGGAAATTGCTAATAAACAAGCTTTAAATGAAAACGATCGACTCTTGGAACAATTTATTTCTCAAGATATTATGAATATTGTTGTGAATTCTTCTGTAGATATAAATGCTTCTGTGAATGTGAATGTGAATTCTGTTGAAACATGCAATAAGTGTCTCGAACTTGAAGCTGAGCTTATCAAACAACACAACATGGTTGAAAAAGATAAGTTTAATAAACTTGCGAAAAACTATTCTCAACTTGAACAACATTGCATTTCTCTTGAACTTGCAATGCAACTCAATAAAGAAATTTTTCAAAAGAATAACACATCTGTGAACCAATCTGAACCTAAAATCGATTAATTGTTTGAAGTAAACAATTTGAAAGCTCAGCTACAAGCAAAACACACGACAATCAAGAAGTTAAAGGCACAAATTAAGCGTGTGTTTGAATCTTCTACAAGTGAAAGTGTCAAAAAGGATAGATGAAATTGAGACAATCAATATTGAATTGGAACATAGGGTGGCAAAACTAATTTCTAAGAATGAGCATTTGAAACAGACTTATAAACAACTCTATGATTTAATTAAACCTTCACTTGTTCGTGCTAAAGAACAAAGTGAATCTTTGGTCAATCAATTAAATGAAAAGTCTGTTGAAATTTCTGATTTAAATGCTCAACTCCAAGAAAAAGTGTTTGTCATAACAACATTAAAAAATGATCTTAGGAAATTAAAAGGAAAGGACATTGTTGATAATGCTGCCCAAATGTTAAATGCTACCAATATTGATCCAGGAATGTATAAGCTTTACCTAGTACCATTGGCTCCTATGGTTAAGAATGATAGGGAATCTCACATATACTATCTTAAGCACACTATGGAACAAGCTGCTATTCTTAGGGAGATAGTTGAACAAGCTAAATCACTAAATCCTTTAAATAGTGCATCTTACACTGCCTGTAAGTATGTTAAGCTGATTCAAGAATTGCTAGGTTATGTTAGAGATACCTGCCCTGATATTCATATACCTAGTAAGAAATTAGTTGCGGTCACGCCTATCAACAAGAAGAAAACAGTTCGATTTGCTAAACCTGTCACATCATCAAGCAACATTCCCAAAGTGTCTAACAGACCTTTATTGTCTTCTACAGGAGTAAAACCTTCTACTAGTGCTAGCGGATTAAAGCCTTCAGGTAATACAAAGAATGATAGGATTTTACGAACACCAAGTAGTAATGAGAAAAATAAAGTAGAAGCCCAATCTAGGAAAGTTAAATCTAGTTTGAATAAAAAGAATTTTGATTCTAAAAATGTCTGTAATGAACATGTTAAGCATTTTGTTAAAGGTGCTAAGGCTCTTTGTTCTATTTGCAATGAATGCACGTTTGATGCTAATCATGCTATGTGTTTAATTGATCATGTGAATAGTATGAATATGCGTGCTAAACATGTCTCTAAGAAAAAAGAATGGAAACCTACTGGAAAAGTGTTAAACTCTGTTGGATATAAATGGATGCCCACAGAAAGGACTTTCACCTTAGTTAGAAATGCGTACCCTTTAACCAGGATTACCGCCACTAATAAAGTACCTATTAGGGAACCCATTCCTCTCAAAGTAGTTGCACAAGATCTAGTAGTAACTAAAGTGTATACCAGGAGACCTAAAGTACCTAAGTCTGTTCCTAATAGCAAGCCTAGGATTGCAAAATCTATGACTGCTAACAAAATGGAACCCAGTACATCTTGGGGATCCGGTACTTTAGTTGCTCCATCTTTTTCTCTTATCGATTGCAGGTTGTCCAAATTGTTTTGTGGTATTTGGACTCCGGATGCTCCAAGCACATGACCGGAGATCGCTCTCAGCTCACTAATTTCGTTCATAAATTTCTTGGTACTGTCAAATTTGATAACGACCAAGTTGCAAAGATTATGGGATATGGTGATTATCAGATAGGGAACATCACAATCTCAAGGGTTTATTATGTGGAAGGACTAGGACACAATCTATTCTCAGTTGGTCAATTATGCGACTCAGATCTTGAAGTAGCTTTCAGAAAACACACATGTTTTATTCGAAATCTGGAAGGTGTTGATTTACTCTCCATATCTCGAGGAACTAATCTGTATTCTTTGTCAATTGGGGATATGATGGCGTCATCTCCAATTTGTCTCTTGTTAAAAGCCACAAAGACTAAGTCATGGTTATGGCATAGTCGTCTGTCTCGTTTGAATTTTGGTGCCATAAACCACTTAGCCAAAGGTCTAGTACGTGGTCTTCTAAGGCTTAAATATGAAAAAGGGACCAGTGTGTCTTGCATGTACCATTAGACAAAGAAAGAAACAATCACATAAAACCATAAAATCTAAAAGACTCCAATCCAGTAAAATTATATCTCCTGCACATGGATTCTTTGTGGGCCTATGCGTGTGGAAAGTGGTTTAATGGTGTAAAAGGTAATCATCGTCATTGTGTATGATTACTCTCGGTTCACATAGGTGAAGTTTCTAGCATCAAAGGATGAAGCTCCTGATTTTATAATCAAGTTTATGAAAATGATACAAGTTAGATTGAATGCAACTGTCAGGAACATTCGTACAGATAATGGTACTGAGTTTGTTAACCAAACCCTGCGAGACTACTATGAACGGGTTATCATCTCTATGAAAACATCGATTGCCTCCACAACAAAATGGTGTTATTGAAAAGAGAAATCGTACTCTTGTTGAAGCCACTCATATAATGTTAATCTACGCAAAAGCTCCTTTATTTCTATGGGCCGAAGCAGTCGCTACCACGTGTTACACCAAAAACCGTTCAGTTATACGACGTCGCCATGGAAAAACTCCTTATGAGCTCTTATATGATAGAAAAATCGATTTATCCTACCTTCATGTCTTTGGTGCACTTTTTTTATCCAAACAATGATAGTGAGAATTTGGGCAAACTTTAAGCTAAAGCTGATATAGGTATTTTCATCGGATATGCTCCAAAGCAAAAAGCTTACCGTATTTACAACCGACGTACCCAAAAATTATTGAAACCATTCATGTAGACTTTGATGAGCTAACGGCTATATCTTCTGAACAAAGCAGTTTATAACTCACGCTTCATGAAATGACTCTTGCAACACCCAGATTAGGACTCCTTCCAAACCCTCCTCTTTTAGCACCGTTTGTACCCACATCGAAGCCATGAATAAATAGGATCTTGTGTTGGTTTCTGCAGTATTTGATGAGTTCCTCTCTCCTCCAGCTAGTGTTGCCTATTCAATTCTTTAAGTTCCTATTTTGGCGGTAGAAGCTCCAGCTCCTGTTAAGTCAATCGGTACACCTTCCTCAACAATAGTTGATCAAGATGCACCTTCACTAAGCACTTCTCAAACTACTTCATAATCACAATCCTATAAAATCCCTCTCTATGCTGAAGAAGAGTCACATGACCTAGAGGTCGCACATATGAGTAACGATCCTTATTTTGGTATTCTAATTCCAGAAACTGCTTCTGAAGAATCTTCATCAACGGATGTTATTCATACAATGTACACTTAGACGCTGCCAATCTAAGAACACCTCAAAAAATGGACAAAAGATCATCCGTTACAAAATATAATTGGTTGAAAACTCTCCAAGACCCGGTTTCCCACAAGACTCAAACACTACACAAAAAAGCCTCATGTTATGTACTATGATGCTTTCCTATCTTCCAGTTGAATAAAGACGTATAAGATGCATTAAACTAAATCATGTTGTGGGATTGAGTCATGCAAGACGAGCGGAATGAATTTGAACATCTTGAAGTCTGGAAACTCGTTCCCCGTCCAGATAAAGTGATGGTTATCACCTTAAAATGGATATATAAGGTAAAACTGGATGAAATGGGAGGAATCTTGAAAAATAAGGCTAGATTGGTAGCTCGTGGATACCGTCAGGAAGAGGGAATTGATTTTGAAGAATCCTTTGCTCCCGTGGCTAGACTAGAGGCCGTTCGGATATTTCTCGCGTTTGCTGCTCACATGAATATGATCGTCTACCAGATGGATGTAAAGACGGCTTTCTTGAACGACATTTTGCGTGAAGAGGTCTACGTTAGTCAACCGAACGAATTTATGGATCCAGACAATCCTAATCACGTATACAGACTGAAGAAGGGTCTATATGGGTTAAAACAGGCTCCTCGCACGTGGTATGATCTATGTCTTCATTTTTACTAACCCATAGGATTCTGCAAAGGAACCGGTTGATCCACATTGTTCATGAAGAGAATGCAAAGTATGTTCTTGGTACAAATCTTTGATGATGGATATCATTTTTGCATCTACTACTACTGAACTCTGTGATAAATTTTCTAAAAATAATGTGTTCTAAATTCAAGATGTCAATGATGGGCAAAATATCATTTTTTTCTAGGACTACAAATTTCTCAAGTCCCAAAGGATCTTTTTTAAATCTAACAAATTATGCTATAGAAATCTCTCAAAAATATGGTTTGAATCTTGTTGTCCTGTGGATACTCCAATGGTGGAGAAATCCAAACTGGATGAGGATCCACAAGGGAAAGCCGTTGACCCAACACATTATCGTGGCATGGTTGGCACCCTTATGTATCTTACATCCAGTCGACCAGACCTTGTTTATGTTGTTTGCATGTGTGCCCCGGTATCAGGCTCTTCCTACCGAAAAAGCAACTTAAAAAATGCTATAAAATGAATTTTTTGATATCTAAGAGGAACGTTATCGGGGATCTATGGTACTTGTAGGGATTTTGTTATTGCACTAACTGCCTTTGCAAATGATGATCACGCGGGTTGTCAGATACCAATCGAAGGACATATGGAAAGTCTGAGTTGTTAAGAGGATAGACTTGTTAGCTGGTCATCAAAAAAGGCAGAAAGGCTGCGATATCCAGTACGGAAGCTGAATACATGCCTTATCTGGCTGTTGTGCTCAAGTCCTTTGGATGAGATCACAGCTTACCGACTATGGCCTTGCATTCAACAAAATTCCAATGTACTGTGATAACAAAAGCGCTATTGCCTTATGCTGCAAACAATGTTAAACATTCTTGATTAAAAAGTCTTTCGACATCAGATTCATTCATAAAAGACAAGGTGTAGAATGGATTTGTCAAGCTTTATTTGTTAGGACATAATATCAGTTGATGAACATCTTCACACAAACCTTTATGTTCTGAGAATAATTGAATTCCTTATTGACAAGCTAGGGATGAGAAGTTTTACTCCTGAGACTCTGAAAGAACTGGCAGATAAAGCTGAAGAATAGTGGTGGTACCTATTCTTGTATCCAGTGTATAATATGTACATATAGAAAACCAGAAAATCTCAAAAATATTTTTCACTTATAAAAATTTTTATAAAAAAATACAAAATTAAAAAATCAGAAAAAGACATAAAATTATATATTTCATGTCAAGTTTTCTAGCATCGATAATATTTACGGCTTTAGAAATGTCATTCAACAATGGCACAAAGCCGTAAATAAAGTTCGAATAAAAAACATGACATATGGCTTGCTATTATTTCTGATAGCAACCCGGTCTTCATCTTAAAGGTAAGTATTTCAAAAAGGAAACTTGGCCTCTCAATGGGAATTTATTTTCTCGGGCATTGTCTACTTTATGACCATGCAAAGGCTTGTGATTTCTTTGCATCACAACCCGTGCTTCTAATATTCCATATGTGTACGTGTCATTGCGCTTATGTGTTAAAATAAGAGAAATCTTATTTTCTATGGTGTTGTTTTAAAAAATATAACATTAATATCAAAAAAATCATCTGAAAGTCATTTTTCAAGGCATTTGACCACTCAAACAACGACTACAACTCTTTAAATAGGAAACGGGTCATTGTTTGAGGGGGGGGGGAGGAAATGTCAGATATCTTCTTCATAAAATCAGTTTGTGATAAAGGAAAAAGGTTTTAAACAATAACGGGTTAACAATTAAAGGGGAGTTAATTAAGTTTAACTTATGTGTGCCTTAACTGTTATGTGTTTATTCTCGTAGGGATTTATTGCATAAAATAAGTTGCTAGGTATGATAGTTAAAACTTTAGGGACTAATTGTGCCATTTGTAAAACTACCTTATGCCTTAGGAATCTTATTTAAAGAAAATAGAAAAATGTTAATAGTTTAGGGGGCATTTATGCCAAACTCACAAAGTTTTAACACAAACACCCCCCCTTTTCCCTCTCTCTCGTCACAGTATCACACACACACAAACACACTTAAACTTTTTTCCCTCCACACCCTCAAATCGTCATCTTCAAGATCGAATCAACCAGACCACATCAACCCTTAAGGTAAACTAGAAACATGTTCCCTACACCATAAATATCATTCCCTCCAAAGGAATTAGGTTGAATCATAGTTTTGATCTCGAAAAACCCTAGAAATTGTTCTAGGGTTCGTCAAAATCAAAAGTGGGTGAAAACTTAAATTGTTGGAGGGGTTTTGATCCTTGTAGGATTTAGAAGACTCGTTTGAAACAGTTTTGTATTTCGTTAACATATGATTAGGTTTTGGTTTGATTCTTGTATGCGAAAATTAGGAAATGGGTAAAACTTGTAAAAAGTTAGTGGGTTTATGGTTTAAAAGTGTTTAACAGCATTCTTGTATGCATTAGAGCTTAGAAATCCTTCGTTTAAACATTAATAAAACATGTTTATGTAATTCATGTGTGTTCGGGCTCGTGTTTGAGTTTATTTGGAAAAATGTGATTTATGTGATTTTGAGTTCGTTTTGAGCCTTGTGGCAATCTTTGTGGTTAATTCTTGATTGAGATGGGTCATATGATATTATGTGTTGCTAAAGTTCCTGTTTGAATGATTTTTTGATGTTTAAAAACATTAAGTTTATAACTTTAAATTATCAAGGCGAATTAGGCACTGACAATAGGAGGCGAATTATACCTCCTTCAGGAGGCGAATTAGTCCCCTCCTTTAGGAGGCGAATTAGTCCCCCCCCCCTTTAGGAGGCGAATTAGAAAAAACACTAAGATTACAATTTGTAAAATAGAGGCGAATTAAGAATTTTTTGTAGGAGGCGAATTAATTCTGTCTTTAGGAGGCGAATTAATTCTGCCTTTAGGAGGCGAATTAATAACCCCTTTAGGAGGCGAATTAATCCACCCCCTTTAAGAGGCAAATTAATCCCACCTCTTAAGGAGGCGAATTAGTCCACCCCCTTTAGGAGGCGAATTAATCAACCACCTTTATGAGGCGAATTAGTCCACCTCTTAAGGGGGCCAATTAATCCCACCTCTTAAGGAGGCGAATTAATTCCACCTCTTAAGGAGGCGAATTAATCCTTCCTTAAAGAGGTGAATTAATCCAAATCCTTTAAGAGGCGAATTAAAACATGATTTAGGTAGCAAATTAAAATTGGTTAATTGTGCAATCTAGACATTGTTTGATAAATGCTTGCCTGTCATTAAAACAGTTTGCCATATAGTGTCATATATAAACTTGGTTATGTATAAATTGTATTGGCAAACTCTTAGCAGAATCATGACTTCCAAAGCTCAACAAATTAAACTAGACAATGCCCTTGTTACTCTTGAGAACCGTCATGCCATTGGCAAATGAAACATGAGGATCAATCCAGGAATGAAGCCAAAGGAACCTACTTATCAAGTAGCGTTGAATGTACTTGCTCTTACTACATGCTATCCAGCGTTCCTTATCACTGCTGAAGTACTAGTCATCTACATGCATCAGTTCTGGGCTACCGTCACCAAACACAAAGCATCATATCGATTCAAGATCGATAACAAAAGGTTTTTTATGAATGTTGAAGTATTCAGAGAAATTCTCAACATATGTCCTAAGGTTCCGGGTAAAGAGTTTAATGAACCACCTACTGATGAGGAAGCTTTATCTTTCATCCGTGAACTTGGTCACTCTAGAGAGATAAGATATATCACTGATGTAGTTGTTGATCATCTACACCAACCACGGAGAACCTTTGCATCAATCATCAACAAGTATCTCTGTGGAAAGGTACCTGGTCTTGATAAGATTCGGCTTTCGAGAGTTTAAATCCTATAGGGAATGTACTACAAGAAGAATCTGGACTTTGTTGCTTTAATCTAGGAGGGCTTGGCTTACCAGATTGATAATATAGATTCTAAGAAGCAAGACAAGATGTTCGATCCTCGATTCATGAAGATTATCATTCATCACTTTCTAACTAAAGATAAGTCTATCTCATTGAGGAACAAAATTTTCATGCATACTGCTAGGGATGACAGCTTGTTGGGTACCATGAGATTCATCTCCAGACATGCAGACTCTCAAGTATATGGTGCAATCCTTCCAGAAGCAATGACAAATCAAGCCCTGCAGGACTCTATTGCTTATAAGACTTACTATGCAATTACTTCAGGAGTTGAACCTCCACAGACAAAGAAAAGTCAAAAGAAGCCTGATTCAGCCATCTTATCTGAAGAATCTCCTTCTAAGAAGAAGCCTGCTAAAGCTAAGAAGGACGCAGCTACCAAACCTAAACCATCTAAGAAGAAGGTACTGGTTAAGGCTGATACTGGCAAGGGTTTGAATGTTCTTTCAGAACTAGCTCTTTCTGAAGTTGCTTAGCTCAAAGAGGCCACCAGACGAAGCAAGAAAGAGTTTCATGCCTCACATGCAAGTGGCTCAGGTGATAGAACTGATCTTGTATCAAGGGTTCTTGATGAGCAACAACATAAGATCACCGATACAGATGAAGAAACTGGTACTAAACCAGGGGTTCCCGAGTACCTAAATATGATTCTGAAAGTGACAAAGAGTCGTAGGGTGATAGTGATGAAGAAGAAGATGATGATGAACACGTTTTTGAAAACGAGAGTGATGATGAAGGTGATGATAATGATAGTGAAGATGACAATAATGATGATGATGATAATGATGACGATGATGACAAAAATGATGATGATATGGCTGATAGTGAAAGAACTGAGTCAGTTAGGGATGAGAATCCTAAACTCACTCAGTCCGAAGCTGAATAAGAAAAAGAAGAAGAAGAAGATTCTGAAAGGGTACATACTCCACCTAAGTTTGTATCTACACATGATGAAGAAAAGATGGATGAAGAAGAGGAGGCTGATGCTGAGGAGTTGTACAAAGATCTAAATTTGAACTTAAGGACAGAAGATGCTGAAATGACTGATGCAGATCGGGGTGGATCAGAGCAACCTAATGTTTCTCAAAAGTCGGGATTTGAGCAAATAGAAGAAGATGCTTATGTGACACTTACTGTTGTCCATGACAAACAGAAGACTGATGGTACTATGCAAAGTTCTTTTGTGTCGCCCGACTTTATAAGCAAGCTCCCGAACCTTGACAACACTCCTCCTCCTGAAAATGTTATCGCTTCCTTGATGGACACAGCAATTACTGTAACAAAGTAAACAACATCTCCTAAAGTTATTCTGCAACAAATGTTACCTCACCACCTTCTCATTCATACCGTCTTCTGCACACCTTCTTCCCTCAACCCTCTTCCTCAGCAAACAACACCAACTCTGACACCAATAACTTCTGAAGCAACTAACTCATTTCCTGCTCTTCCTGACTTCTCCTTAGTGTTTAAGTTCAATGATCGCGTTACCAAATTAGAACAGACTTTGTCAGAAATGAAACAAGTCAACCAATATGATCAAGCCCTTTCCTCCATTATTGTAGACGGCTACATCAGCAATCAGCTACAGGAAGCCATCTAGAAAGCCATTCAGTCCCATAATGCAGAATGTAGAGAAGAAGCTCTAGCTGACAAGAAGGAGTATATAGATCTCGTTAACACGTCAGTGACAACTATCATCAGAGAGGAAGTCAAAACTCAACTCCCCCAGATTCTTCCTCAAGTAGTCTCAGACTTTGCAACACCTGTGATTGAGAAGAATGTCACAGAGACAATAGAAGATGTTGTCTTAGCAAAGTCTTCATCTCAACCTAAGATTACATATGAGGCCGGCTTCATCTCTCTTAAAATTTGAACTGATGAAGATTCTAATAGACAAGATGGAGGAAACCAAATCTTATCAAGTAGCTGATTACAAGAAGGAGCTTTATAATGCATTGGTTAAATCTTACAACACTGACAAAGATCTATTTGATTCCTATGGTGAAGTATTCTCGGTGAAAAGAGGTCGAGACGAGAAAGATAAAGATCAAGACCCCTCCGCTAGATCAGACCAAGGGACGAAAAGAAGGAAGACAAGCAAGGAAGGTGAGTCGTCTAAAGATTCAAGGTCAAAGGAAAATAAGTCATCAAGCACCTCCAAAGGCACCTCCCACTCTCAACATAAGTCTTATGGCAAGTCTGCCCATGTATAGGAGCCAAGTCATAATGTTGATGACTCAGAAATGCAACAAAATCAAGAGTTTGACACGGGTCACACTGAGGAACAACCCGATGACAAGACTGCTACTAAGGTTGAATGGTTCAAGAAACCAAAGCGTTCTCCGAATCTTGATCGTGATTGGAATAAGAGGCAACAGATTGACTTCAGACCTCCTCAGACTTAGATTAGTAAAGTTGCTTGTGTTAAAGAACCTCCTACTTCATTTGATGAACTCAATGATACTCCATTCGATTTCTCTGCATTTGTCCTAAATCGGCTAAATATTCAAAATCTAACTCAAGAAATTTTGGTTGGGCCGGCATTCAACCTACTTCAAGGCACCTGCAAGCGTCTCACGGAATTATAGTATCATTTTGAAGAATGTTTCAAAGCAACAACTAAATATTTAGACTGGCATAACCCTAAAGGCAAGCAATATCCGTTTGATCTCTGTAAGCCTCTCCCGTTAATTAAAGATCATCGAGGTTGTCAAGTTATTCCTGAGGATTACTTTATCAACAATGACCTAGAATATCTAAAAGGAGGAAGCTTAAGCAAAAAGTATTCAACTTCAGTTACAAAGACAAAAGCTGCTACTTATGAGCTCAAATGGATTGAAGACCTGGTTACTACTGTATGGAGTCCCAAAAAGGTGGTGTATGATAGATATGCCTACTGGGGTATTCCACACTGAGGTCCCAAACGTCAACAATTCTACGGATTTGCTTGCAACAAGACTTCGTCAAAGGATGTCTACTCCAGAAGAAGAATCATAGCAGTTACCAGACTTAAGATTATGAAGTGGTATGACTACGGTCACTTAGACGAGATTGAAGTTCGCAGAGATGATCAACAGCTGTACATATTCAAAGAAGGTGATTTCCCACAACCTCGCTTACAAGATATTGAGGACATGCTGCTACTACTAGTTCAATAGAAGCTGACCAATCTCACGTTAGACGAACGGTATGACTTGAATGTGGTCTTACATATGTTCACCAGATGTATGGTGATTCAAAAGCGGGTGGAGGATCTTCAGTTAGGTGTCCAAAATTAACAAAAGAAGCTCAACCTTACCAAACCAGACGCATTCAGGTCAGGTCTAAGGAGAAGGACCCCATACACTGCATATTCAGACCCTCGAGGAGTGATATACGTAGATCGGAACAACAGAAACAGATTGATGTGCACTGATGAACTTCAAAAATTTAGTGACGGCACGCTCAATGATGTTCGAACCGCCCTTCAAGATATCTCTTCGGGCTTAAGGATGGACTATCTACCAAAGAAGAATTGGAGTAACCTCGAAAAGCGAAGGGCTCGGGTTATGGTTCAGGATATCGAAAAGCAACTCTTTCAAAGATGACTCATGAGGAATCTGGAAAAGTTTGTTGGTGGAAGAGAATACGAAGAAGACCTCAGGCTGCTGGAACGGACAGTATGACTTTGTCATATGTTGTACTATCTCATTTCAGGTCCTTCTTTCGTATATTATAAATCTTGTGAATATGTAAATAAATAGTGTAGACTAATATTAGGCTAATATCGTGTTTGAGTATGAATTTTTAAGAATTTCTTAGTAAATTCAAAAAATTTCAAATTCCCGTACTCAAACACCATATTATACCCTCATAATTTGAGGGGGAGCATTAAAATGTTCCTATTACGGCTTGTTAAATAATAGGAACATTTTTCTCCTCGAATACATATACTTTAAATCAATTAATATCCAAAATATTAAAAGATTTAACATTTTTTGATAAGGAGAGAAAATGTGATTAAAATATATGACTAATGATGTGATTCTATGGACTCAATTGCAAGCTTCAACCTTCATGTGCTAAACATTTTGAATATCGATGCACATGTTGTGGGGGAGCAATTTCTAAAATGTAAAAACCATCAAGGTAATAAATGTTTTGATTTATATCACAAAGTACATTGATCGATGTTTTTTTAAATGATTTTAAGTCTGTGGATAATACCAATAGACCGACCATGTATTTAATTACTTGGAGTTAAAAGGTGGATAGGTATAGGTAATCGTTCCCACGATCCAGCTAGAACTGGAAGGATCTACCCAGGGACATTCCATTAGTTAGAATAGAAGTCCTTAGGTATGATTAAAACGAGTTAAAGTGAAAACACGAGAATAGTGCCAACTGAGATGAAGCAAGTACTGGAACAAACCCAACAAGGTTCTAGTCATGAAGTCTCGGTAAGCACTGAAGGGGTTGAAGAATGAAAAAGAATTGTAAGGATAAAGGGTGAAAAGAAAGAAGCCCTCCATACACTTAGGCAGAAACCAGGTCAATACATATGCTCAAGGTTGCAAAAATCATGAATCATTTGCCGGGTGATCGACCACCTTGTAGCTAGTAATCGGTGAAGGCGAGATTAATCGGATTGGCATTTTTGGCAAAATTTGGGTATTTCCGGCAAGTTTTGTGTATTTACGTCGAGTTTTAGATATTATTGGCAAGTTTTTTTCTAAAAAACAACTTGTAATAGATTTAAGCGGATAATATATGTGATCAAAACAAGTTTACGGTGAGTTTTAGGTACTTCCGGCAAGATTAGAAGGTTTCTGGCAAGTTTGACCACGGTTGACCTATTTGTTTGACCCTATTACATTAATCGGCAAGGTTGGTGGCCTTGTAACGTCTAATCGGCGATTGATCGGCCTTATAGACCTTGTTTTGCAACAATGCATATGGTATTAGAAACACTAAGCTGTTGTCTGGTATTTAATATAGTCATGGAGCCAGTGACGCTATGCACAACTGTTAGCCTCAATTTATTGAGTCGAACAAGGAAGTTCGGTCACTCTATGATGGAGCTTCGGTCTTTAATTAGTTAATGTTGTAATAGGATAATATCGGGAATCGGGCTCGATAGATAATCTAATATTGTATATGTTTTGGGTTTAATCCCAAGCAAAACCCGAGCCCGGGTCCTAGTTAAATATCCCGCGCGTCACTTTTAAGTGTCGGGGTATATAAGGAACTTTTCCACTTGGAAAAGTTAGTTGTTCAAAATATCTAACAAATATCTTTTCTCTTTTCTCTCATCTCTCTCTCTCTAGTTTCTCTCTCTAGAACAACTCTTTCTTTCTCATTTCTAGTTCCGATTTCGTGATCGATTGTATGTTATGAAGTGTTAACGGGATCCTACAATTGGCATCAGAGCTACGTGTGGATTCGTGGTTGATTCGTGTGGTTCAACAAGATCAAATTCGTGGGTCAAAAAGAAGTCAAAAGAAAAAAATCAAACCCGAATTTTTGTGCTTAGATGTGTGAATGTTTATGTTATTAAGCAAGATCTAGGCATAAGGTAGCTAATTGTGCAAGAGAAATCAAGTTAAAAGGTCAAAAAGGGTGATTATTAGGCGATTTTTGGTGGAAAAAGTCGTATTTTTCGTCGTTGCGTTTTGACTCTCTGGCAAAGTTCTTGTTGCGTTTTGATTTTCTTCTTGTTGCGTTTTGATTTTTTTTAGTTGCGTTTTGATTTTTAAGTTGCGTTTTGATTTTTTAGTTGCGTTTTGATTTTTAGTTGCGTTTTGATTTTTTGCGTTTTGAATTTTTTTCTTGCGTTTTGATTTTTTTTTGGGTTGGTATTGCGTTTTGCTACTACGTTTTAGGTACATTGAAGACTTTTATATACTGAATCTAAACGTTATGCTGCCCAAATTTCGAGAAATCATTTGACATTACTTGGACTTCAAAAGACACTTAATCAAACACATTAAATCATCAAAGTGCACCATTAACAAGGACTTAAAATACATTCATTCACATCAAACATACCATAACATCAAACGATTATTCATTCACGGTTTTCTATTGATTTTGTAAAATCCCGTTAATTCATTTATCGGTTTTAATCATAGACGTGTAAAATCCCGTGAACGTGAATTGCTTACACAACCACAACTTCAATCACATCATATCCACTTAAGATCCAACAAAATCTTTCACACTTCATATTTCATAACTATTCATTCATCATGTCTACTCCAGTTAACACATCCTCAACAGATAGCCAAATGCACAACAATATCATGGCAGCTGGTTCAAAAGATCGTCCACCGATGCTTGGACCAGGAAGATATTCTCAGTGGCGTTCGCGTTTTCTACGATACCTTGACACTAAATCGAATGGTGAATATCTGAGGAAGTGCATCTTTGAAGGTCCATATACGCCCACGAGCGTACTCATTGCAGCTGTTGAAGCAGCAGAAAACATTCCACCAGTAGCTGCACATGAAGAAGCTGAGACAATACACAACATGACAACAGAGAACAAACTTTACTTTCAAGCTGAAAAGGAAGCTATTTTCTTGATTTTGACTGGTATTGGAGATGAAATTTACTCAACTGTTGATGCATGCAACACAGCTAAGGAGATGTGGACAGCCATTGAAAGGCTACAACAGGGTGAATCGTTGAACGTACAAGATGTAAAGACCAATCTGTTCTGGGAATTTGGGAAGTTTACTTCTCGAGATGGAGAATCCATGGAGTCTTATTACTCCCGGTTTTATAAACTGATGAATGAGTTGACAAGGAACAACTTGCAAGTTTCACCAATGCAAGTGAATGTTCAATTTCTTCAACAACTTCAACCAGAATGGTCAAGATTTGTGACGGTTGTCAAGCAGAGAGAGGAAATAGACACAGTCTCATATCACAGGCTGTTTGACGTTCTGAAGCAGTTTCAAAACGAAGTTAATGATATCCGTTCTGAGAGATTAGCCAGAAGTGCAAATCCGTTAGCACTTCTTGCGGCTGCTCAACCATATTCAGATAACTACTATCAGGCACCAAAACCTCAAAGATCGAATGCACCATCATACATGCAATCTTCTTCCACACGACCAAGTGCGACTACCAGACACAAAGGCAAAGAGATCGCCAAACCAGTTACTCCTCAATCTGAGTCCGTTTCTGAGGAAGACAGTGATCCAGAACAAGCTCGGAGGGATAAGGATATGCAAAAGAACTTGGCACTCCTTGCTAAGTATTTCAAGAAGCTGTACAAACCTACCAACAACAACCTTCGAACTTCTTCAAACTCCAGGAACAAGACTGAAGATACCACACCAAGGTATAACAACGACAATCAGTCAGGGCAGTTTGGGAATCAAAGGACGATGACAGTTGCTGGGGCTAGGGAAACAGTAGGCAGTCCGGTAGTGCAACAAAATGGGATACAGTGCTTTAACTGCAAGGGATTTGGACACTATGCCAGGGAATGCAGGAAGCCAAAGCGGGTTAAAGACTACGCGTATCACAAGGAGAAGATGATGATGTGCAAACAAGCTGAACAAGGTGTTCCACTTCAAGCTGAGCAAGCTGATTGGCTAGAAGACACGGATGAAGAGATTGATGAACAAGAATTGGAAGCACATTACAGTTACATGGCAAAGATTCAGGAGGTCTCACCTGAAGAATCCAGTTCTACTAGTCAGCCATTGGAACAGGTACAAAACCATGATGAAAATGATGTGTTTGCCAATGTGAGACGACATTCTGAGCAACCTGAATCCATTAACGACACATATGTTTTGGAGAAGGATGATAGCAATGTCATTCCTGATTCATCAAATATATGTACTAATGATAATCAGGTTGATCAAAATGCGGCTGAATGTGTTGATGAGCGTGCTGCGCTTGCTAATTTAATTGCTAATTTGACTCTTGATACGGAGGAAAACAAAACGGTATTAAAGCAATTAAAGAAAGCAAACGCATCATTTAGAATCTGCCCCTGCAAAACCCTCCTCACATGATTGCATCCAAGTCATCTAGGTATGCTCAGAACGACATTTGTTCATAATCACTACTGAGGGAGCTAAGAAAAGACAATAATCACTCTAGGATTCACCTAGAAATTTTTCTGACTCCAAACATTTGTTTGCTGACATGTCAGATAGGTGTCTGTAATGCCGATCATGACGCTTGTGTATAAAATTCTGAAGAGTCAAAACTCGCGTGCTAAGGTTCATCCAATAAGCAACAAAGAAACAAACCGTAGAGAAATAAGGGTTGCACGAAACCAAAAGAAGATCCATAAAGGACATAGGTTTTTCAATCAAAAGCCTACCACTGTACTGCGAAAATCAAACACGTCCTAGAATCTTGTCTTAGCTGGCACCAGGGCTAGAATTCTCAAGACTGTTTGTCTTAGATGGGTTCCAACAGGAAAGACATTCGCCTCTAGTACAACAAAGGTTGAAAGTGAAACCCCAAATGGTTCAAATGTAGATATCCCTAACCAATGTGAAAGCGAACAAGCTCTTAATGTCAATGCAGGTATCTCTTAAGTACAGGTAACATCTATTCAATCTACAGAGAAGGACTCAAGAGTTTGGTGCGAAAAAGTAAGATATCTCAGAAAACAGGGCTTCAAGGAATTTTGATCTGATGATCCCCAAAATGACGTGTGAACCCGCAGTTCAAGCTCTCGAACGTCAAGGTCAAATGGCGTTGCTGAAAATAACACTTCCGGCCCATTCTTATTGTTCAAAAGGACGTTTGTGATCGTAGAGATCAAAAGCTCGGTCTTCATGGTAATGATGTCTGTTCACATCAGTTCAGGCCTCGTTCTTCATCAAATGATGTCTGATCACAACAGTTCAGACCTCGCACCACAACGACAAGAGATGTCTGTTGAAAATGTCTCTTCAGGCCTCGTTCCTCAAGGACAAAAGGCGTCGATTATGAAACTTGACCGTGCACAAGACAAAATGTTGTTCCTACAGCAAAAAAGACAGATTCGTCACAAGGGTTAGAATTCTCTTCAGTCCTTTCTTGAAGTTATTAAATCCAAACACACGGTCTTGCTGAGGAAAAACAACAATGATCAAGCCACCGAATGCTCATTTTCAAGAAAGCTTGATTTATCAATCCTCTTTTGTAACACGGGTACAAGAATTGGTGAGTCTTCCTCAAGCAACATTGAAATTACGATGTGCATTCATTTTAACCACAAAGTCATGATTACCGATAGGACCAGAGCTCGTCCATGAGACCAAGTTCGTGGAAATCCAACCATGCCAGTTCAAACAAGACGACAGCTTGCCACAGATCTTGAAATGTGTATGTTCGCGCTCACGGTGAGTATTGTTGAACCGAAGAACATTAAGGAGGCAATGGCTGATTCTGCATGGATCGAGCAATGAAGGTTGAACTTTCATTCGTTAGAGCAGGACTAAAAGTCTGGGAACTAGTTGACAAACCATTTGGCAAGATGATTATAAAGCTAAAGTGGTTATGGAAGAACAAGAAGGATGAAGATCAGACTGTAATTCGCAACAAAGCGCGACTTGTAGCTAAAGGTTATGCTCAGGAAGAAGGTGTTGATTTTGAAGAATCATTTGCACCAGTTGCTCGCTTGGAAGCAGTTCGGATTTTCGTTGCCCACGCAGCATACAAGTCCTTTCCAATCTATCAGATGGCCGTAAAAGCATTTCTTAATGGTCCACTGAAGGAGGCGGTTTATGTGTTCGGCAGAAGGGTTTGTTGATCAGCTCAATCCAGAAAAAGTATACATTTTCAGGAAAGCTTATATGGTTTAATGCAAGCTCAAGAGCCTGGTTTTACGATGAACTATCCTCCCTGATGTTCCAAAGGCTTACTTTAAAGGTACAATTGACCCCACATTATTCACGATAAGATACAGGGAGGACATTCTATTTGTGCAAATTTACGTTGATGACATAATTTTTGGGTCTACAAACCCTAAATATTCAAAAAGATTTTTGATAAGTTAATGCACAGTAGATTTGAATGTCTTTAATGGGGAGATGATATTCTTTTTAGACTTCAGGATCCACCAGTCCCCATTAGGTATTTTTATCAATTCAGGCCAAGTCACGCTTTAGAGATTCTTAAAAGCATAATATGGACAAACTGTCACTCCATTGGATACACCATTGGTACAAAACCCAAACTAGATGTAGCGACTTGAGGGAGAACTGTAGACCATCTGATTATCGTAGTAAAATTGGGTCACTCATGTACTTGACATCTAGTAGACCAGACTTAGTGCAAGCAGCTTAGGCTATTGTGCACGTTATCAAAGCAGACCAAACTCAATAAAGCACCACATGGAGGTTAAAGAATCTTTAAATTACCTAAAGGTACATTAACATGGGTCTCTGGTATCCAAAGGATTCTGGCTTTGAAATAAACTGCATTTGAGCGCTGTATGTCGGATGCATTGATACCGGAAAGCACCAACAACAATAAAAAAACAAATTCTAGAGGGATATCAGTTCCTTGTTGATTATCTTGTATGTTGGATGTCAAAGAAACAAAATTGCACTGAAATGTCTTAACAAGAGGCAGAGTATGTGGCGTTATCTGCAATTAGTGCTCAAGTAATGTGGATGAGGTACAATCTTCAAGATTATGGCTTCAAACTACAAAACAAAAATACCGTTGTATTGCGACTCTCAGTCAGCCATAGCAATCTCATGCAACCCCGTACAACATTCACGGACAAAGCACATCCATACTCGGTATCATTTCATAAAGGAACAGGTTGAAAATGGTATAATTGAATTATACTTTGTCAGAACTGAATACCAATTAGCTGACATGTTTACGAAAGCCCTTCCTGAGGATCGGTTTAAGTATCTTGTCAGAAGGATTGGTATGAGATGTTTGACTCCAGCGGAACTGGAGGTTCTGACAAATGAGACTGCTTGATATCATCATCAAACATCACCATGTACATATTTTTGAGAAAAGCAAAATACAAAAATATAAAACTTCAAAAAAAAAAAAATAATACAAAATCAGAAAATCAGAATATTTCCAAAAAGATTCTTCTCGACATGTCTCTTGGAATCGATAACATTTACGTGCTTAGAAATGTCAATTAACATTGACACGGGTGTATAAATGAAGTTCGAGCGAGAGTTTTCAAATAGTTTCAAAACATGTCATTTCTAATTTTCTAAATGGCTTATGTGCAAATGTCAGTACATAACCCGGACTTCAAATAAAGGAAGGTTTATAACTTATCCTCACAACGAGAAAATTAACGTTTCTCGGTCTTGAGCTGTTCTTACAAGACATTCAATGTTTTAGCTCAAGAAAAAGGAAAGTGTACGTTTCAGTGCGCTTACCCTTACCGTTAGAAGAGAAGTCCTCTAACATCTAGTTTTTCAAAAAGTTGAACACAATTTTTCAAGAATTTCTCGATGACAATTCATAATCTTTCAAAATTGTGTGTTCAACACTCCATCCCTCATAATGTTTTCAAAGACAACTAAATTTATTTATTGGTCCTATTTTGAGGGGGAGTTTTTTCAAAAACTAAGTTTTAATGTTCTGGATACATCATCAAACGACCATTCTTTTATGTATTCAAAACATTTTCAAAATGGTTCAAACCATTCATGCTGACCCATATTTTCTCCACAGATTTTTCAAGACATATTTTAATCACAAGGTATTTCAAAAACCTAAGTGTTTCTATTTAACATAAGGGGACAAAATGTAAGTCAAATATGATCTATTCGACTCAATGTGTGAAGAAATGTTTTATGGTTCGATTTAATACCAACAGCATCTTAATTTCACGACGTTTTGGATAGTCATTAGTGCGTTAGGTTATGGAATCAATCTATGATCAACCAGAACGGAGGGATTACCAAGGATAATCCAAGTTAGAGATAGCAGTCCTTAGGTATATTAGAGATGAATGTATATGGAATAATGCCGACTAAGATGAGTTACATGGAACAATCACAAACAGGTGTTGTAATGACGTTTGGTAAAGCATGAAGGCGTTGAGAATTAAAAGAAATGTATGGATAAAAGGGTGTAAACAAAGAAGCCCTCCACACAACTTAAGGCAGAAACCGGGTCAATACATATGCTGTCAGAATCACAAGTTGATTGCTGACATTGAAAATGACATCATGGACCCAGTGATGCAATGACAACCGTCCCAGCATTCGGGTTTCTCTCAACGAAACTTATCTCATTTGTCACGGAGATACCCATAGTTATCTATTGACATCTCAACTCCGAGATTGGTTGATATTGAATAGGTTGGCATATGCTCCAGCCTGATAGTACTAAACCCAAAATTGCATAATGAGTATAGAGCCAAGAGATCAATCAAAATCTCGTTAGGACACATTCCATTTCAAACACTTGTTGAACATCATCAAGTTCACAAGCTGTTAACAAGAGTCCTATGCAATATCATTGTGATATTTGCCAGAACATCCGAGTGATACTAATGTATTCACAATGAAGATGGAAATCCTGCTTGAGCCAGCATCAAACAAGCTCTTGGTAGGTGACTTGCGAGATTCTATATGAATCAAACTTGTGACAACTGGATATCGATTTGGTCCAGTAAATGAATTGACGGTTGATGAATTTTGATAAAAACATAACACTCTCGATGTGTTACAAAAACTCTTTAACGAGTGACACGTCGATTGATTTTCAAATCAATTTTCTCGTTTATCACTAACGTAAACCTGCAGGTCAAACGGTGGTAACGGCAACCTCAATCCCATTCAAATGCTCAATCTACGAAGACATACTATCTAGAAAGCTCAAGATTTAAAGACAAAGACTTCCGCAAACTCTGATTTGAAGCTTTCAAGATAATGCAAAAGTATGAGCATGTTGGTCAAAGACACAAGATCGCAAGATGGCATAGACGATAAAGACAATGACAAAGGCTCAAAGTCAAGATCACAAAGCATGAAGGAACAAGATTACAACGAAGACAAAGACCAAGAACACTCGAGCTTAAACGACAAAAGCAATCTCACTGATCTCATGAAGGAGTGTCATCAATGAACTCACTTCGGGGGAGATTGTTAGCCTCAATTTTATTGAGTCAATAAAGGAAGCTCGTTCCTGTGTTCAAGACCTCACTTCAGGGGAGATTGTTAGCCTCAATTTATTAAGTCAAACAAGGAAGTTCGGTCACTCTACGATGGAGCTTCGGTCTTTAATTAGTTAATGTTGTAATAGGATAATATCGGGAATCGGGCTCGATAGTTAATCTAATATTGTATTTGTTTCGGGTTTAATCCCAAGCAAAACCTGAGCCCGGGTCTTAGTTAAATATCCACGCGTCACTTTTAAGTGTCGGGGTATATAAGGAACTTTTCCACTTGGAAAAGTAAGTTGTTCAAAATATCTAAGAAATATCTTTTCTCTTTTCTCTCATCTCTCTCTCTAGTTTCTCTCTCTAGAACAACTCTCTCTTTCTCATTTCTAGTTCGATTTCGTGATCGATTGTATGAAGTGAAGTGTTAACGGGATCCTACAGAACGAATATTTGATCATCTTGTATCTTTTTATTTGGTAAACTGGCACCTCGCGAGTTTCGATACCACATAACTCATGTCCTTCTTCATGAGTTTCGTTTTTATATTCTCCTCCATCATAATCGTGGTAGTAAATCTCATGGCTCTTTCATCTTTTCCAACAATCATTGCTTGATTCATCATCACTGATCAAGCCCACCATGATAGCTTTATTTCGTAAAGCTTCATCTTTTAGTTCGCTATCTTCCAGAGCCTTATACCATTCAAGGTCTTGGTAATGGAGCGAGTTTCCAATAACGTAAGCACCGGGAAAATTCCCTCTATTACAATAACCATCTTCTCTCTAACTACAGGTTGGCCATTCTGAACACCCAGTTTTATAGTTGAAAGGCTTGTAAATATGTTTAACTGTTTTCGGTTCCTTCTATATTTCATTGTCAAACTATGGCTTGTTTCCTATACCCTGGTTACTTTTCTGGTTCCTTCGTAGTTTCCATCGTTCTTTGTAATATTCATAGGTTTTAAACCTCATAATATCCTTTGTAAGTAAGTCCGGATCTACTTTGGGAAGGTAATTAAATTCATTGAATGCCAAGCAGAGAGGTGTCTCGTACTCAAAAACATCAGTTTTAATCTTAAAATTTTTGGCAGTTTCTTCCTCCTTGTCACTCTAGTGCTTTTCAAGATCAGAAGATTCATCACCAGATACCTCAATTTCATCACCACCCATTTTCCAGTAATCCCACAAAGCTCCTTTGGTGAATATATCCATTGTTTTATAGTTTACGAACTTTGTAGCCAAACAGCCTTCGAATCTTTGATTGGCTGGGTCCCATTTTATAAGGGAGTGTTATTTTCCTCGATGCCAGAAGACGAGTAGTATTTTCCAAAAAATTTAGCAGTTAAGTCGACCCAACAAGTGATTGATTCTTTGGTTCTATCAAACCATCTCCGTGCACCTCCAGCCAATGAGATTGGAAAAACAACAATAATTCCTAGTTTATCATGATCTACATTGGGTAATTTGATTGGGTCAATAATTTTTAGGTAGTATTCAATATGTTCAACTGTGTCTTTCCCGTTTGTTCCACTAAAAGCATTGTTGTACAGATCATCCAAGAATTTTCCTTTAAGCTCATAAGCATTTCTCCCGTTAATTGTAATACTTGTAATCTTGGAATAGTAATCTACTATGTCATTAGGCGCAAATGTTTCCATACTTGACTTATTTCCCTTGTCCGCCATCACTTCTTTAATCAACTAGCTCTGATAAGTATTTCCTGTAACAAAGGTAAAAATATCAGCAGGATTTGCTCTGAAGAAAGATGGAAACATTTTTAGCACGAAAATCAAATATGAAAACTTTGATTCTGATTCAGTTTCAGTTGATCGATACACCGTGTTCAGTAGAAGTGAATACGTCGTATTAATCAGTTGAATGAATACGATGTATTGGACAGAAAGTTGGATATGCTGTATCCAATGGAAGTGGATACGCTGTATCGAGTTATCGACCAGAACAGTATATTAGCAAAACAATTAAATTAAACACACAATTACAAGCAAACAATTAAACTAACAAATATACAAAAATATACATAATATGCAACAATATACATTAATCTAATTAATACTACTTCCTAAGGGTTAGATCTAATGTTAAAAACCAAAATATAAAATAAAAATCAAGATTAATTTTCACTCCCCGACAACGGCGCCAAAAACTTGATGTGTCGTTGTGTGGTGTATATTTTTATGATTCAAGTTTTAAATTTATATTTTTCCAACTTAACCAAAAACAACACTTTAACGGGCAGTGTACCCGGTCGGTGGTAGATTTGTGGTAAGTAGGGTGTCGAACACTTAAAGCGAGGTTAAATCTCTTAATTTATTAATATTTTGGTTATTTAATCTAAGTTAATTCTCAATCTAGTCAAACCTATGTTAATTTCTATGTTAGTCGACTCCATTAATTCTAAAGGTAAAACGGGGTCGAGTTTCAGCTGAGAGACTGGCACGGGTTTGGTTAGTGACTACAATCAATTCAAGACGCTTTACCCACGTAAGCAAATTAACAGAAGATAAAAGAGCGGTCGAGCCTTATAATAGAAAACTGTATTAGCCATCACTAATCCGATTAGAAGGTTGGTTTGTTTATTCAATGCAATGATTACTTATCTCGAAGAGGCATATCATTCTTAGACTTAGGTGGGACTTCATCCTAAGACCTAGACACATTAATTCTGTCACAATTAAAGTATCCGCATAAAGCATCCTTATTTGCTGATTATAATATATCTTAGGGATTAAAGCAATGGCGATCTTGTTAAACCCTAGCTCATAGAGACTTTACCCACTTACTGCTTAATGGCAGTTTATACTCTAGTAGTCCACTTGTCCAACTATCCAATAGAATTAGAACATTATTTGTTGAATTATTTAGATTCACCTACTAGTCAACATGTTTAATAAACCAAAGGCAGTTTCCGTTAACTAGTACACTTTCGTAGCTTGACTCCTTGGTGCCCCAAACAAGGGGGAGCATACACCGAGGGGGAGTTGCAACCGTTATGACATCTACATATTTCTTGATATGTGTATTCCACCCCTATAATATTGTTCTTATAGATATATATTTTGTTGCACGAAAATAACCCTTGACGTAGGTTAAAAATTTGCAACAAATTTGATCCATAGATCCGCTAGAATCAATATACAATGGAATGCAAGTATCATAGGAGTGCAATGAGCTAAGGGGTACTCGAGTGTCAATGTAGATATCTTGGGATGATTAAACGGGGTTGATAGGAGCAAGACTTCACTGGGGATGATGCAAGCTCACCTTTTTGGTTCAAGGTTTGAAGTGTAGTATAAGTTTCGCCTAAGAGTCTACCTTTTTGCTTCGACAAAAGGGGGAGAAGAAGTGTAAATAAGTAACTTATACATTTTACTTTGAGTTATAGTTTACATATTTTGTCATCATCAAAAAGGGGGAGATTGTTGGTACAAATATTACAATATTTAATCTATATATTCTCTTAATGTTTTGGTGATGACAAACATATAACTTATAACACATAACGTAAAGTGCTTAAGTTACTCGTGATCACAAATCATCAAGGCATTCATACGACAACATCTCTCGACGTTTCAACGAAGTTTGCACCCGACGTAAATCACTTAAGGTATGAATAAATAAATACTTAATTTATTTTATGATCAAAAGAATTTTTATTTTTCTTAAACCTTACATTTTTATAAAATGTAACAAACATTTTTTAAAACTTATACAAAACATTTTTGTATTTAAAAGAAAATTTGAATTCAAAATAGATATTCCAGAAAACACCTCCCCTAGAAAAGACAAAAAAGGGAGCGTCCAGGCCTGGGCGGCCCCCTTAACTATAAGGGCGCCCCCCTTAGTGATAAGGGGGCCGACACATGAGCTAAGGAGGCCGACCAGACAAAAGGCTCCCAGCTTTGCCTATAAATACTAGACTGTTCCCCATTGATTTTCTCACCTTTTGCACTCATTCTTTTCTGTCTAAAATTAGTTTATACATCACGTACAATCCTTTGATCATTTAATCATTTAATCTTAACCATTTATTTCCAAGTGATTCAAGCTTATTCCTCCAAGTGCAAGAGAAGAACTCTCGTTATTATCAAGATACGAAGTTATGTAGTTTAGTTAGTGCATTCATGACATGTCTTACATTCACAATGTATAGATCGAGTCCATGTATTATAAACTTGTGTAATAGTTAGATCATAGTGATCATGGCATGTATAGTTGTTAGATCGTGGTGATCATAGAAAGTATAGTTAGATTGTGGTGATCATAGAAAGAAAAGTTAGATTGTTGTGATCATGTTAATGTCTAGGTGTATTGAAGTAAAGTTGTGCGGTGAAGTGAAGTTGTGCGGTGAAGTGAAGTTGTGCCGTGAAGTGAAGTTGTGTCGTGAAGTGAAGTTGTGCGGTTAAGTGAAGTTGTGTGGTGAAGTAAAGTTGTGTCATGAAGTGAAGTTGTGCGGTTAGTATTTTAGTCCTCAAAATACATAAGTTGTGATAGATTGGTTCTAGCTATGATTAGAACTCGACATTTGGCTTAGTGTCAGAAATCGGTGTAAGCTTAGTTGTGTATGGTTTTTCTCCGCCTAAAGGGAGCTTGTTGACTAGTGAAGTAACTCTCGAGTTGGGTACTCGGGGAGTGGAGTAGGGCGAAGAGGTGCTTCGTGACCGAACCACAATAAATCATCGCATCCGGTTTGCACTTTCTTTTACTTTTCGCTTTACATATGTATTTACCTTAACGCCTTACATTTATATTTTCATTAGATCTATATGTGTGTTGATTGTTGCTTCTATTTTTGGATGATGATTGTGTCATGGATAAAAGTTAACATTATGATTGTGTTTATATTGCTATGACATGTTCTAGTGGATATAGATGTATTATTCACACTTATCATATTGCATCTAACTTGATGGATAATTTGATACGAAATATTTTAAGTTTTTAAATGGAAACGTATTCACCCCCCTCTACGATTTCCACAATTGGTATCAGGAGCCACGTCGCTCTAATTTTCAAAACAAATGGTTTTAAAAATTGAGTACGATCCATGTATCAAATTACCCATGAAGGGGGATTAAATATGAAAAGTGTTTTGTTGCTTAACTTGTATTAGTTTTGTTGTTAAATACACTAATTATACTAGCTCGAGGTAAAAAATGATGCTTAAAATAAGTGTTATATGTTCGGTATCAAGTTCAGAAAGTTGTACACCTTTCTGCAAAGTCAGTAAACAATTTTGTACAAAAAAAGGAAAATTTGAGTGTCAGATGGCTGGCTCCCTTAAAGTGTATGGCTGGTCCTCTTAATTCTTGACCGGCCCCCTTATATTTAAGGGGACCACCTATTTGATTTGACAGTTTTTCAAAAACTTTAAAAATTCATATAAAATCAACTGTAAGTGTGTAGAAGTCGTGTCACCCGATATTTCAAATATAATTGAGTCTACTTTCATATAAAAATACTTTCAAGTATTTATTTCAAACTTAAGTTAGTCAGAAAGGCAAAATACTACTTATTGTCCAAAACGTTGAGTCTTGTTTTAACGTAATACTTGTATTTTATCTTTTCCTTTCGAGTCGGACATTTCTAGTCGATATATCTTTGAAAAATGGTGTAATTAACTTTTTAAAAATATTAAAATTGGTTAATTTTTGAAATGGGGAGGAAACTAATTTGTTTTCAAATAAAATTGAGCTATGTATACATTGTTGTATCTAATACACAAAACATAGACAAGCATTTTATGTGTTATGCTATATGATTATGTGCATTTCTTTATGTCTTAAGTTTGATTATTAAATGATCGTTGCTATTTGTAATCAACCTAATTGAATGTATAAGCACATGTGCCATGTACACTATTTGTTCTTGCATTACATATAGGCATAGATCATTTAATTTACAAATGTTACATAAACATCTTGTAAATCTTTTCGAGTATGGGAATATACTTAGAAATAAGAGTTCAATAACTTGTCAAGTATATTATTAAATGTGTTAAAATTAGTCACCTAAATATTTCTAACGATTTAATCTATTTTCAACAACACGTTTAAATATTTTCAACAACTTGCTTTGTTTGACCTTGGGTTGGTTAAACAAAAGAAAAGATTGTACTAATACATTAGTAACTAAGAAAAAAAAATGCTTGTGCTTGCATGGTTCTAACATACACACATAATTATATTTTTTTAACATATAGTATTTTATAAAAGATGTGTGTTGTATAAAAATGGTTAGAAAACTCATTTATATACTCATAAAATATCAAAAACTATGTATATTATACATATCAACAAATAGTTTTTCGCACAAGTAAAATTTACGACAATATTGGAATAATAAATTGACTTATCATTATTCATCAACATCACCTTACAAATAATCTTGGTATTAATGGAACACGCTATTTAAATAACTATATATTTTTTTAAATGAGTGTTTGTGAGGGTCAAGAAAGCTTTCGAGAATATATCAATTCATTATTCAAATTATGATTGATATCTTTATTGAATCTAATTGACAAGTTTTCGTGTATGGACATGAAATCAGATTCTTATTTGTTTAGTTTCAAGATTATATCAAAACATAACAAAAGATATCATCTTGGATCTACATAACTCAATCACACTTGATTGATATGAAAATAATTACATCCTTTTCTAGATGAAAAGAATATGCATCAGATCATAACTCACACTTGTGTTGATGATGCCATATTGAGTCTACTTGTCCAATGGTTGTGTTCCAAATATTATACTAATATGTTTAATACATGCATAAAATACACAATGAAGTAGGATTGACGACTTGGATGTTTTGTCCAAAATAATCAAGCAATATGTAATCGAAACCAAACAACTCATAGATCTTGAACAAAAGAATAAAACATCTTGTTTACGCTTATCTTAGAATTCTACACATCTTGATTAGGATTATGCGAACCGGAATTAAAGTATGTTAGTTGAGTCATGTTAGGCAAATATAAGAACTCTATTTTGTCTAACACGGGAATGACTACTAGAGAATCTATTGCACTAGAAATTCAATTTGACCTAACAGTTGAATTGCTTCCAAGAGTGAAGTTGGGTTTGGTGTATAACCCGTAAAAATGGTCGTGTTTAGCCTGAATTGAGCACCACTAGTGTTTCACCATCAAACAAACTAAACTCCCACCCCATGTACAAATAACAAACTAAACCCAAAGAGTCCTCCCCAAACCGAAACCCCCTTAAAAATATTAGACACAAAACACAACCTTAGACTAACAATAGTTTACCCTTAAATAATCCGTTGGTTTCCCACAAACGACTGTCGCAACGAAACACTTTCACTTAACATTCGTTAAATGAAACATAGCCTCAACCGTCGCGAAATGCATTACGTACCCAGTTACAAGTAACAAATTCACGCGAATTAAATTGACGTACCAAGCTCTGCTACCGCAAAAAATAGGGTACTGTATAAATGAATTAGCTGTTAACGGCAAACTCAAATACCCCACTCCAATTGTATGAGTAATAAACCATCAAAAAAACGATCGGCATTTGACGAAATTACGCTGCAAGCGACCATTATACACACATCATGCGAAAAACAAATTGACCCAGGCCGTGTGCAACGCACGGGTCTGCTTGCCTCGTATACAAGAATATACACTAATCTAATTAACACTACTCCTAAGAGGTTAGATCTAATGCTAAAAAACAAAATATAAAATAAAAATCAAGATTAATCTATTCACTCCCGCGCCACTGGCAGTGGCACCAAACAACTTATGTTGTCATTGTGGTGTGTAAATTTTTATGATTCATGTTTTAAATTTATCTTTTGTCGACTTAACAAAAAACAACACTTTAACGGGCAGTGACCCCGATCGGTTAGTAAGTTGTGTGATTCAGTAGGATGTCGAACACCTTAAAGCAGTTTAAAATCTCTCATTTATTTATATTTTGTTATCTAATCTATAACTAAGTTAATTCTAATCTAATTCAAACCGTCCTAATCCTATGTTGTTTCAACTACCCTAATTCTAACAGGTAAAAGGGGGTTTCAGCCTGAGAGACTAGCACAGGTTTGGTTGGTGACTATAATCAATTCAAGACACTTTATCCCACACAAGCAAATTAACAAAAGATAAAAGAGACGTTGAGCCTTATGATAGAAAACTGTATTAGCCATCATTAATCCGATTAGAAGGTTGGTTTGTTTATTCAGTGCAATGATTACTTATCTCGAAGTGGCATATCATTTTTAGACTTAGGCGGGACTTCATCCTAAGACCTAGACATATTAATTCTGTCACAATTAAAGCATCCGCATAAAGCATCCTTATTACCTGATTATAATCTATCTTAGGGATTAAAGCAATTGTGATCTTGTTAAACCCTAACTCATAGAGACTTTACCCACTTAGTGTTTAATGGCAATTTATACACTAGTAGTCCACTTGTACAACTATCCAATGGAATCAGAACATTATTTGTTGAATTATCTAGATTCACCTACTAGTCAACATGTTCAATAAACCAAAGGCAATTTTCGTTAACTAGTTAAGCCAGAAGCGTATCCTTAGCACGATTTAGAAGACAATATTGTGATCCTATGATTCTAGATGTATAAATTACTACATGGAGAGCTATCCCGACATCTAGATTACTTGGTCCGTATCATTAGATCCAGTTGAATGATAGGTCGCATACAAAAGCACGTAATTAAGTATATTGATAAACATAAACAAGCATACAACGATAAATTAAGCAATCGAGATATAAATAAAACCAAACATTCAGATCTTCATAATAATGGCTAATACCCAAAGGTATTAGCCTTCAAACATCATAATTAATACAAGAATAATTGTTTTAGCCAAGGTAAACTAATCGAGTTAACGAATGATACCAAAAACTGAACGATTACAAAAGCATAAGAATTTACACGTTGTCTTCTATGGATTGGAATGCGTTGCAAGACCTTTTCTGCTCTTTTTCTTCTCTGAAAATCAAGTTTTGTGGTTTAGGTATTGAGAATATGATTTAGCACACTTAAAACTCGTTTTTGAGTTTTGTATTTATAGTCGTCTGGAGTCAGTTCGATACAGCGTATCCAAGTCATTGGATACGGCGTATTGGAGTTTCTCAGAGTAGGGACCACGTTTGATATCTTCCAGGATATTTTATTCCCATATAGCTTGAATACGGTGTATTGCCTTTCCTGGATACGGCGTATTGGACTTGTTTCCTTTGTGGTCTTTGGTAAGTGCAGGCACGGATACGCCGTATCTTCCTTGATGGATACAGCGTATTGGTTGTCAGAATAGTAATCTTCAAAATATCTTTGTTTAAGCTCCAGAATGCGCGCCTTTTGCTAATATTCACCAAGTACTCCGTAATTACTGCAATTCTCAAATATAAACGATTAAGTAACAATTCTTTTCAATAATTATACAAAATGGGTTAATTACATGGGATAAATGATGCTATAAAATAGACGTTATTTGATGTCATCAAATATCCCCCCACTTGAATCCTACTTGTCCTCAAGTAGCCTTTAAAAGTTTATAAAAATGTATCCCTAAGGATATTTTCCGTTAAAGCATTTATTTGATCTATTACAAGTACACAACCAAACACCTCACAAAATAGGAAGATGAAAATACTCAAATCACTCAACTAATCTATGTGGTAACATGTAACTAATTCGCTCAATTGCTCAGTCGTGATGAGTATTCTATCATAAGCTTGGCAAGGATACACATCTCCACCGCTAAAGCTAAGGAGTAACAAGTTTATAAAGGTAAATATGGGTTTATATGATAAGGCTTAGGGTTGATTACTCTAACTAATCTTTATCGATACCAATATTCCAGGAGGGCGACAAAGACCACACATACACACCCGTAACGACGGGATAGACACATGTGACTGCTCACTCCCACCTCGAATAAGCTAAAGAGTAGGAATAGTAGAGTAATATAGGGTATGGATCTTCTAACTTTCACCAATAGTAATAAACCAACAAGGCAGCTAAGACATGCATACATGGCCGTAACGACGGAATAGACATGCACGCTTGATCACATCCTCATTCACGTAAAACCTATTGTTAATGATTAGGAAAGGGAAATAAACTGTTGTTAAATACAAATTACGAAACAAATTGATTAAGTCTAAAATACAAGTTGCTAGACACTTTTTCCCGACCGTTACCATGATAAAGACACAACTATTTACAACATCTTGATCATAGATAAAAAACAACAACCTAAGTTGGCGTTCTCGTAACGGTTAACTTCCCAATCATCCCATACTTTACATACTTTACAAGGCAAGTGGCGATATCTTCCACTTTATACAATACTCTACATCGTCGATTTGTATCAACGAATAATCGATCCTTTGTGTAATTCCTTCGGTAGTTGCGAAACGATTATCATCAAACTTTCCTTTTCTTTTTGTTGCAATTTTTATAATTTTTTCAATTTTTTACTAACACGATACTACGAAACTCGGTGTAGTTTCACCATCTTCACGATCATAATAATTATGGATAATTCCTTCGGTAATTCCTTCGTTCTTTGGACGTACCATTAATTGCGATGATAGTAACAATACATGAGTTTTGACTATAATATACATTCCCATTTGCGATGTGTAAATTTCTTCCAACCGTACCAAAATAGACACAAGACTTGGGAAATACAAACTTTACACTTTAAGCAACTAGCAACTATAAAATAAACTTAATCTAACAGGGTAGGCTAAGGTGTAAAGGTGTAACGAAACAAATAATTGGTGTAGTTCCTAAAGGATTGGCTCTACGGGTTGTTCTAGGGGTATCTTACTCTTAAAGTGAGAGTAAACAAAGGGTTTATACGGGGGTTAACTAACCAGTGTAGTTAGTTAATAAGCAACATGTAAAGGCGATTTGGGTGTAATCCTAAAATTCACCAATTTTAACAAGTTACTCCATCTAAATCCATAGTACTTATCACCACGGTCTTGAATATATATACCAAGCCAAGTTCTAAAGTCTACAACATCACCGGCACACTCATATTTTATGGAATTTGGGTAAACATTTGGAAACGGATAGGTTAAATCCTCACAATATCTAACAAGGGTTATTGTGTGCGGGTTATGTATCAAGTAATTTCACAAAAGTATGCTTAAAAAAATTTAAATTTGAGCATAATTTAAGCATTTTAGTGTGAAAATTCGGACAAGTAAACATTCTAATTCCATCCCCCACTTGAATTATACAACGTCCTCGTTGTATAGCTAAAACATTAAATACGGGAATTAAAAAGAATTAGAATGAGAAACTCCCATAATATTTGCTTGGTATATTCTCTATGTTGAGTTTATTAGCGAGATTGTGTTGAACAGCCGCCTTGAAGTTTCAAGACTCCAACACTTCAAGATCTCCGGATTCGTAAATTCTCCACCACTATTCGTCGATATTTCTTTCACAAGGCCTTGTATAAAACATAGGAAAAACATGTGCATTCCTATCTTGGTACCTACGGTTAATTTAAACTAAACTAAACAAACTAAATACGAGTTAGTTTTGGTGAATACGCCATATCATATGCATGAATACGCCGTATTGACAGAACTGACAATAATGTTTTAAAAGTGCATAAAAAGTAAAGAATGATAACGTCCAGACAATCAATACGCAGTATGGTATGGAGCGGATACGCCGTATTGATGTCTGGGAAGACAGACACGATAAAAAATAAATAACATTCTGGGTTGTCTTCCGGGAAGCACTTTTGTTTACAGTGAATTATTTAAGTTAGACTTTTCTTCAGCTTCTCCACACACTTGAAATCATCTCTCTTCTCAATTATGTTATTCTTGTTTAGATATCATACTTGTATCTGAAATGTACTTGCGAGCTATGGTGCTGAACTTACTGCCAAACTTGATTTATCATGCACAAACAAATCAAAGCGTCATATCATGATATATATAAAAAAATATGAGAACCTTTTTTAAGTTAGATACATTACGACATGAATAATAAATGTACAAAAGATATAACAAAAGTTATGGATAGGGAGATCATGGGTCTGGTTGCTACTGGTCCTGCTGGGCTGTGGAGGTGCTGGTACCATCAGTCCTGCGTCTAACGCGCCTCTGGTGTGGAATGTAGGTCTCAGAGTACAGAGTTTAGGTAACTCGAGCAGAATCTAATAACTGTGTTATCCCACTGGCGGCCCATACGGTGAATCTCGAGAAATCTTTGGCCATAGCACCAATCACCTCACGCTTCTCAGCTAATGCCCCACAAATCTCGTGTACATCCTCCTCTAATCTGGCCGTCCTCTGTGGCATAATCCTGGCAGCAGCTGGCGGTGGTGGTGCCTATACAGGTGCCGGATCAGCCTGGACACCCTCATCAACAGTAGGAGCATCCTGAGCCACTTCAGGGGCATCGGTCGTAGCATCAGGCTGCCTCTCTGGTCCCATGGCTACCCAAGCCCATGTATCATCAATATCCACACAGATCTGCAACCTTACTAACTCAGCCATGTCAATAACCGGGAGCTCAGGGGCAATAACTGTCAATCCTCGAAGCCTCTCCTCTGTTTAGGAGCCTAAAATGCTCAGCTAATTGAGCTACATACTATCCTCCATAGATAAGAGCCCCGCTCTTCCTCCCGGCAGCAAACAACCTCAAATACCTAGCCAATAAATAAGGAATGTTGACCGAGCCAACGTCCATCCCTCTCAAGTAAAACAGATCAGTCACGATCACCTTCTCAAGTGCCTGACTCCTCCCAGCAATACTACACGCAATCAACCTATGGCACAGCCTAAGAATCGGATCCCTAATCACAGTGTAAGACGGGGCTGTGCCAAGGAAATCTCCAGCAGATGAGATCCCTATCCAATAATCCCGCAGATCCCCCTTGTCGGGGATCTGTCTCGTGCTCTCGGCCTAGTATCTAGCAAAACTAAGGGACTCCATCTCCTCCCCCATATGTAATCCCAAGGCTACAATAAACTGCCTCCAGCTCAGGCGATGCCTAGCTCATCCTAATTGAAACTGTAGAGCTCCAAGCGTGTCTAAATCAGTCACAACCTCTCCAAACCTAAATGTACTAAAAAACTCCAAAATAAGCTTGTATACCAATGGCCCCCTGATATTAAATAGCCACCTCCAGGCCCAGCTTGTAAACAAACTCACTCCCTGAGCATCCCTGTGCTCCATAAGCATCCTAGCACTCAACCCCTCAGCCATCAAGTTCGGTAATCCCCCAATATAGCATCAAAATCCACTATATCACCATATGTGTACTGTAATCCCTCGTACCTAAGGTACTGTGCCTCTGATCACGTGGTAGAGAGCCATATCTATAAAATCAACAAGAATAGCACACAGGTTATAGAATTTTAAACATTCTGTTCTGAGGGTAGATACGGCGTCTTCATAAATGGATACGCCGTATAAGGGTTAATTTGGTTAATACGTAGTATAAATTTGAGTCAATACGGCGTATAGGCATTAAAGTTCAGGATCCTTTTTAGATTAATACACCATATTCATTTTATTGAATACGCCGCATTAGGTTTCTAAAATTGGGTGAAATTGAGTCAATACGCCATATCCATGTGAGTGGATACGCCATATTGCTCTGCAATTTGAAAACAAAAAGGGGATTCCTCTTTTTACCCATTTTGACCTATTACATAATGCAATACACTAAACATCTTATTCAGGGGGGGAATAGGGGCCTAAATCCTATGGTATAAATATCAAAACCAAATCCTATCCAAACCCTAATCCTAATTCAAAATCTCAAATAAAAAAGAGAAGAGAGCAAGCTTATTACCGTATGATCTTGACAAAGAAAAGAGTGTAATTATGAATCAAGAATAAGAGATCTCCAGGAATTTTTTAGTGGTAGAATCGTTTATGTGTTTGAAGTGAAAAAGTAGTGGTAAAACTCAATCCAGCGTATCATATGGGTTTTTATACCCAAACTCGATACGTCGTATTGATTCTTGATTAATACGCTGTATTGGCGAGTTTTGTTGACTTAGTCAACTTTGAATAAAAACAATGGATACACCGTATATGTTTTAACCTAATACGCCGTATCTGTTCTTAGAGACCAATTTTCCTAATTTAAATAAAGCAAAGAAAACGTACCTTGGCCTCCGCAACATTCTCATATAAACATCATCCTTATAATACCGTTTAGGGTCGAACGTAATGCCAAACGGCACATATAAATTCATAATGAGATAGAATAGCATTTCGTAATAATTCCAAATCATGATATTTACTTTTAAGTTCATGACAAAACTTCCCGTTCTGAAAGTTTTAGTGATTTTATCGTGACTTGTTTTAGAAATTATATTTGACCCTTGTGTAATTTCATTACTCTCCGAAGACTGTATTATATCGATCTCATTATCATCATTATCTTTTTTCGACTTTAAATCATCGGGATGAATAATGTTGAAGGAGAATAGATCATTAAAGTACAAAATATTTTGTTCCTCTTCACACTACTACACAAAAGGCCATAAACACCTCATAAAAAAACTGGTTTTGAGATAACCACTTCCTATAATAAAAAAATAAAAAGATAGATAAGTACAAATACTGGTTTTTTTGAAGAAACCCGGTCTTTATAACCTAAAATGCATAAAAACTGGTTGCGTTGTAGAAAACATGTCTCTACACGTAGCTGAAAAACCGGTTATTCTAAAGTGACCGGTCTCAATTTTTCAAAAAGGTTTTCATAATTTTCCACCAAAAATTTGATTTCCTTTCCCTAAAATTAACAAGCGGGATTTATCCTTCCATCTTTTTCACCAAAAAATTAAAACCCACAACTCATATTTTTTTATCAAGCCTACATCAAAATACAACTATATCTCTTTTAAAAAAAACACATCTCTTTCCTCTCAACACTCAGCCCATAATCCCCCAATTTTGGGACTGATGGGTGATGGGCGCCAATTTTTTTCCCCAAAACCTTAAAAATTTCACAATCCCTCCTAAACGGTTTTCATTTTCCCCTAATATAAATCCCTCCAATTATTTTATTATTCTCATCCCTTAATAGATGTCTGATTGTTCTTCCACCCTGTTTAGTTTATGTCGACAGGAAATAGGTAATTGATTCATCTCCAAGTATCATGAAATATATGTTTCTTAGCTCTTTGCAATCTTATATATTACTCTACATTGATTATATGTACGAATTTTATTTATGTTTAGATGAAATATCTATTAAAATGACCCATTATATTTTTTAAACACCAAGTGTTTGATGAAAATCCCCATAAGAGAAAGTGAGTCACATAGAGTTTGATGTTCATATACTTGATTAAGGTTTTGTTCAGTTTCCAAGTACATGTTCGGTGTTGCATTTTGTTGTATGCTACAATTTTTTTCGTTGTTTTGTTCTAGCAATCGACTTGCCTGTGTTGTTACTATATTGGCTGCTGCATTGTCTCTATGTGCAAAGACTTAACTAGTATTGTCATGCAAATACTTCATGATTAACTTAAATTTTTTGACTCACTTGAGTTAGTATTACATTAGTTGCAGCTATCGACTCACCTGAGTTAGTATTACATTAGTTGCGGCTTGAGTTAGTATTAATAGGAGCATGTAAAATTTTTTTTTTACCCTGAGCATAATACTTGAAACTCCCATGAACCTGATAATATTTAAACTCATGCAAGAACATCCAGTCAATATAAACTTTCCTAACTAAATCTACCAAACAACCTGCATAAACTGATATCCAAACACCCTTATAACTGGAGAAATAAGATCCATAAACTGATATGCAAAATAACCCAAGACCCAAATAGTGCTATCAAAATAGTAAGCTAACCCCATAACCCAACTAATCTCGAACCTGGTGCAAAATGACAGGCATATCCACATCATTATGATACACAAAGAAGATATCCTACACGATACAATAGTTTGTTCCTAGATGATATTTACCAATCTACCCACAGTTTTAAAACTATTCCAAAAAGTCCTTGCAGCAGATTATAAGCTTAGAAAACCCATAATTGCAGTAGACCTTGAAACGAATATCATAACACCTTGAAACATCAGTGTACTCAGGACCATTAGCGTACTTAGAATTCATTTCCAAGTTAAATCCCATACAGCGTCTCTGATCACCCACTCTTAGTCTCTGAAACTGCCACAAACATAAAGTGAATTTGTGTAGACAGGTACTGTACCATATTGTATTGTTAGCAGGTCTGATTGAGACTTCAAATATCACATCAACCCACATATCTAATAAATTATCCAATCGGCGCGTAGTTTTATATTAATCCAAATACCTTTAGTATCATTCTTTCTTTTAACAACAACAACAACTAATTCTATTTGTTTTCATTTGTGTACATGTTCCCTAAAGAAGACTCCCAAACAACTTGAGGCACAAGCTGAATACATAACAGCAGTGGCGTAGCCAAGATTTACTTATGGGTAGGCCAAGATGTAGCAAAATCAATAATAGTCGTTAATTTTTGTCTTTCGATAAACTTATAAACTAAATTCACTAGTAGATAATTTTTACATTTAATAGGCTACCTAATATACATTGTTGATTTTTTTGGTTGGGTGGGTCATGGCCTACCAATGCCTCCATGTAGCTACGCCAGTGACAGCAAGGCTAGCATCCACAAGAGCAGCCATAGAAGCAGAAGCAGCAGCATCAACAGGTTCTATTTCTTTTTTACTTCTCCACCCAATATGTGGGAATATGCACTGGTAAATTTTTAAAACTTTTTATATACCCTTTTTTATGAAGCTTTTTCTTCTTTTACTAATTAAGAATCTCCATTTTCATAAGGGAAAATACATTTTACCTGAGGATGCTAAATCTTGGGTGCTAAAATCTATTAGCGCTTGTTGGAGAGGAAAAAAGTGTTGCACATCATGGCAAAAGTTTTGCTTTAGACCTAAGGAAATGGAGCCTAAGGCAGCACTTGAAAAGTGTTGCACTAGGCATTATGCAACATTTTTTCAGGCCTAATACAATACTCTACGAGTGTTGCTTTAGCCCCATTTTCTAGTAGTATACAACCCTTACTGTGTAAAGTATTTCTACTTACTAATTACTATTGTATGCTGGTGATCGGGTTTCTAATTTATGTGTTCTATTCTGGCAATAGGTTGTCTCAGTGTCTCTAATTGGAGGGGAATATCTTACTGATTGCTTATTTAAAAGCTTGGAAGGCAAAGGAGTAAAAGTGAGTTATTGTTTAGTGCCAAATCTAATTTACACAGTTGAGCAAGAAGATACTGCATAGTTTGCAGGAGTAAAAGTGAGTTATTGTTTAGTTCAGTGTACTAATTTACATGACTAATTTTGCAACTTGATCCATGTGTCAACAACGTTCCACATCTCGGGAACATCATCGGATGTAAGTCTTTCTGTTTAACACCTTAATTTTGATAAAATTTTGAAGTTAATTTGATAATGATGATGACATATGTGTTAATGTAGGTGTATTGAGTGCTGACGTGTACGCTAGGTATTGTAGATTAAGAGGATATAATGCTATTTATGTTTTTGGAACTGATGAGTATGGTACTGCTACTGAAACTAAAGCCTTGGAAGAGAATTGTACACCCAAAGATATTTATGACAAGTAATGAATTTAACGTATTTTTTACTGTTTTGGTTTTATCGATATTTTTACTTTGAGATGGATTAGGATTTCTATTGTTTCGCTGTAGGTATCATGCAATTCATAGGGAGGTTTATAAGTGGTTTAACATAAATTTCGATGAGTTTGGGCGGACTGCAACTCCGCAACAGACGGAGGTTTGTCAAGCATTTTTAACAAGCTGTTGGAGAATAATTGGCTTTCCGAGAACACAATGCAGCAGGTGTGTTGTTTGACTTGTTTATGAGATTGTGAAGTTGATTATGGATTTATGGTTAATGGTGAATAATTGGTTTGGAACAATGCAACTTTACTGTGATAAGTGTAACAAGTTTTTACCTGATCGGCTCATGGAGGGAAATTGCCCGACGCCAGGGTGTAAGAATGACTCTGCCCGTGGAGATCAGTGTGATGATTGTAGTAAGCTTTTGAATCTAATGGAGCTTATAAATCCTAGATGCAAGGTCAATATTAATTATGTTTTTATGTATTATTAGAAAACTCAATTTTTTCTTTATCACATTTCCCCCATTTCTATGTATAACTATATTTTATTCTGCAAATAGGTATGCTTAACCAGCCCTAGAATCCATGATACGGACCACTTGTTTCTTGAACTTCCTTTGTGGAAGCCAAACTACGTGAGTACATCAAGAAGATGTCAATGGAAGGCGGGTGGAGTCAGAATGCCATTCATGTAACAAATGATTGGCTTAAAGAAGGATTGAGACAACGCTGCATTACAAGAGATATAAAATGGGGCGTTCCTGTCCCTCTTGAGAAATTCAAAGAAAAGGTAAAAAGAAATATCTTCTATTTCTGATTAGTGACAGTAGCAAGCCGATATATCATGTATTACATGGAGTAATGTGTTTTTATTATGGCTGCTACCACACATTATATAGGTTTTCTATCTATGGTTTGATGCACCTATCGGATACGTCTTAATTATTAAAATGCTACACAGAAGAGTGGGAGAAGTGGTGGAAAAATTCTAAAAATGTGGAGCTTATGGGCAAGGATAATGTTCCCTTTCACACTGTAAGTGTATTTTTATATGACACAGTATGCTCTTAGTTATATTATTTGCCGATATCTTTATAATCAGGAACGTAAAATCTTAATACTCCCCTTTGCAATGATTTAGAGATTAGTTGGCACCTTTTTCCAGTAATAACAAAATTGTTTTGTTATTGTTTAGTTTTTATTCTTTCTTCCGAGAATAAAGAAGCTATCATGTGGTTCTTATAGACTTCCTCTATCTTCTACTTAAAAATTACTCAGTAAGATCTTTTGGTGAGTTCTCAAAGAGTAAGGGTGTAGGAGTGTTTGGAAATGATGCGAAAGATACAGGCATTCCTATAGAAGTATGGTGATATTATTTGTTAATAAACATACCAGAGGTAGGAATTTTTGCTCTTTTAATAATGCGAACCTGGAACCTCATTCCCTGTATTTACCAAGATGTTTTTGTTCCCCTTTTTTTTCTTACTTTAATGAACTTTGTTGTCTAGGTATCAGACACATTATTCACATGGGCAGATTTGCAAGCTAAGCTACACACTGAATTGCTAAATAATTTAGGCAACTTCATCAACCGTGTCTTGAGCTTTATCGCTAAACCAGGCAAGTTGTTAGCTTGATTTCCTCAGTACACATCTTGTATTTCATATATGGTGTTGCTGGAATAATACATGTGTTTGTTCTCAGCCTTTATCTTACTAATTTATATACTGTCTGTTGGGAAACATTGCTTGAAATCTTCACGATACATGCTACTATGGCCTGTTATAAAAAGATTGAAATAAATAGTACTTGTATGAACCTGATAGTGTTTTTGACTATTTTATATATATTTGGACAGACTTGGGAGCCGGCAAGGGTTCAGGATACAATTCCATAATTCCTGATGCTCCAGGTGCGAAGTCACACCTCTTAACTAAAGTGTTAGCAGATAAAATTGGTAACTATGTTGACCAATACGTGGAGGCCATGGAGAAGGTAAGTGATTAAACTGGAAGTATATAGATGTTCTGGTTACTTTCTTTATTCTTACTAGATGTTTCTTTTGCACTTGGAATAGGTTAAACTAAAGCAGGGATTAAAAATTGCCATGAGCATCTCTGGTGAAGGAAATGCATACCTGCAAGTAAGTCCATAAGCTTTTAGTTTCATTTTTGGAGTTGCTATTTTGGGCACGGATGATGATAAAGAAACTAACATTAACCAACTTAAACTTTTCTATCACTAATGAATACAGGAAAGTCTGGAAGCTTATCCCAACTTATTTCTACTAAACAAACAATTATACCAAATCACCAAAAAATCCATACAAAACCATTCGCCACAATTCCCTATTCAACCCTCAACCTGCCCTCAATAATCTAATTTCACACACACTGCGACAACCCCCACCCCCCCCCGTACCCCCTAGTGATGATACCTATTAACTCTTGACTGAATGAATTATCGTTAAGCTGAATTGAAGTTGTCTTTATTTACTTTGATTTGTTAATTTTGACATTTTTGGTCCATCTAAATCAGTTTATATATATTTGTTGTATTTATATTTCTTTATTTTGGTGGGTTAATTTGTAAATTTTGGAATTTATTAAAGAATTCCAAATATATATATATATATATATATATATATATATATATATATTTCTAAAAATAGATTAATAAAAAGACAGGTTTTGAGATAAAAGCACATCTTTTTACTTTATATAAAGACAGGTTGGATGTTTTTATAAAGACATGTTTTGGGAGAACCAATGTCCATTTATAATAAAACATGTGTGTTTATTTTCATAAGGAGACCAAGATTCTTCTAATAGAGACTGGTTGCATAATCAGTTTTCATATGTTTCGATCATGGAAATACCCCCCTCAGAGAGTGGTTCCAAAACCACTCTTCATGGGCTATTTTGACTAATTTCTAAGGCTTTTTTTGTGGTAGTGTCATCATATTCAGACAATGATGTTTTATCATTTAAATCAAATCCATCGATACAATGAGGGTATAAAATCGGTTCAGTTAATAAATCTAATTTAGACGTTTGAGCATCATTGTAAACAATGGCTGGAAATTTATTCTCAAAATCTTTAAAGAAGTCTAAATCCTCAAAACAACTGATTGTAGGCTCAGGTGATGGAAGTGAAGGCATGACTTTTTCATTATCATTTTTTGAATCCGTTTTCAAATCATTGGTAGAAATTATTTTTATAGGAAAATGAGTTTTTGTCAAAAACTACCGTGTAATCTTCATCATCAGAATCGTCAAACGAAATTCTAAAGTCAATTTCATCATTAAGAGAACTTACCGTGGGTTCACAAGAAAGTGTTTTTTTAGATGATAACTCGTCATTAAAGGCTATAGCTGGGAATTCGGGTTCAACGGATCTGAGGTCGTGAATATCTGCATCATACCAGATTTTACCATACTTAGCAGTTTCCCAGTTAAAAACCTTCCTACGTTTTTGAGCTTTTTCTTCCGCGAGCCTGATGTATTCCTCTATAGTAATGTTTGGATCGTTCATCATGTAACAATCTTACTAGTAAAACTTTTTAAATAATCAATACGTCGTATTTAGTGAACTTAATACGCCATATCATACAAACAGAATAAGTAAACAAGCAAGAATATAAACTACTCTAAACTACACTAATCCTAAGGGTTAGATCTAATGCTAAAAACTAAAACATAAAATAAAAATCAAGATTAATTTTCACTCCCTAACAACGACGCCAAAAACTTGATGTGTCGTTGTGTGGTGTATATTTGTATGATTCAAGTTTTAAATTTATATTTTGCCTACTTAACAAAAAACAACACTTTAACGGGCAGTGTACCCGGTCGGTGGTAGATTCGTGGTAAGTAGTGTGTCGAACACTTGAAGAGTGATTAAATCTCTTATTTATTTATAACTTAGTTATCTAATCTAAGTTAATTCTAATCTAAGTCAAACGTATGCTAATCCTATGTTAGTTCTAATCTTAATTCTAACATGAAATTAACAGAAGATAAAAGAGAGGTCGAGCCTTATGATAGAAAACTTTATTAGCCATCATTAATCAGATTAGAAGTTGGTTTATTTATTCAGTGCAATGATTACTTATCTCGAAGAGACATATCATTCTTAGACTTAGGCGGGACTTCATCTTAAGACCTAGACACACTAATTCTGTCACAATTAAAGCATACGCATAAAGCATCTTTATTTGCTTATTATAATCTATCTTAGGGATTAAATTAATGGTGATCTTGTTAAACCCTAGCTTATAAAGACTTTACCCACTTACAGCTTAATGGAAATTTATACACTAGTAGTCCACTTGTCCAACTATCCAATGGAATCAGAACATTATTTGTTAAATTATCTAGATTCACCTACTAGTCAACATGTTCAATTAACCAAAGGCAATTTCCTTTAACTAGTTAAGCCAGAAGCGTATCCTTAGCACGATTTTGGAAGGACAATACTTATGATCCTATGATTCTAGATATATAAATTACTATATGGAGAGCTATCCCGGCATCTAGATTACTTGGTCTGTATCTCTAGATCCAGTTGAATGATGGGTCGCATACAAAAGCACGTAAACAAGTATATTGATAAACATAAATAAGCATACAACGATAAATTAAGCAATCGAGATATAAACAAAACCAAACATTCAGATCTTCATAATAATGGCTAATACCCGAAGGTATTAGCCTTTAAACATCAAAATTAATGCAAGAGTAATTGTTTTATCCAAGGTAAACTAACCGAGTTAACGAATGATACCAAAAACTGAACGATTACAAAAGTATAAGAATTTACATGTTGTTTCTATGGATTGGAATGCGTTGCAAGACTTCTTCTGCTCTTTTTCTCCTCTGAAAATAAACTTTTGTGGTTTAGGTATCAAGAATATGATTTAGCACACTTAAAACTCGTTTTTGAGTTTTGTATTTATAGTTGTATGGAGTCGGTTTGACACGGCGTATCCAAGTCATTGGAGATGGCGTATGGGAGTTTCTTGGAGTATGGACCACGTTTGATATCTTCCAGAATATTTTATTCTCATATATCTTGAATACATCGTATTGCCTTTCCTGGATACGGCGTATTGGACTTGTTTCCTTTGTGGTATTTGGTGAGTGCAGGCACGGATACGTCGTATCTTCCTTGATGGATATATCATATTGGTTGTCAGAATAGTAATCTTCAAAATATCTTCGTTTAAGCTCCAAAATGCGCGCCTTTTGCTAATATTCACCAAGTACTTCGTAATTACTGCAATTCTTAAATATAAACGATTGAGTAACAATTCTTTGCAATAATTATACAAAATAGGTTAATTACATGGGATAAATGATGCTATAAAATAGACGTTATTTGATGTCATCAGGAGTAACAAGTTTATAAAGGTAAAATGGGTTTTTATGATAAGGCTTAGGGTTGATCATTCTACAATCTTTCACCAGAAGTACCACTCTAACAAGGCAGCTAAAGCACACATACATAGCCGTAACGACATAATAGACATATGTGTTCGATCACATCCTCATTCCAGTTTAACCAACGGTTATGATGAAGAATGATATAGGGTAGGGACCTTCTAACTTTCACCAAAAGTCATAAACCAACGAGGCATCTGAGACATGCATACATGGCCGTAAAAACGGAATAGACATGCACGCTCGTACACATCCTCATTCGCGTAAAACCAACAGCTAGTCATTAGGAAAGAGAAGTAAATTTTTGTTAAATAAAAATTACAAAACAAATAGATTAAGTCTAAAATATAAGTTGCTAGACACTTTTTCCGACCGTTACCATGATAAAGACATAACTATTTACAACGTCTTGATCATAGATCAAAAACAACAACCTAAGTTATAGTTCTCGTAACGGTCAACTTCTCAATCATCCCATACTTTACATACTCTACAAGGCAAGTGGCGATATCTTTCACTTTATACCATACTCTACATCGTCGATTTGTATCAACGAATAATCAATCCTTTGTTTAATTCCTTCGGTAGTTGCGAAACGATTATCTTTAAATTTTCTTCTCTTTTTGTTGTGATTTTTCTAATTTTTTCTAATTTTTTTAACATCTAACTATATTCGAAACTCAGAGTAGTTTCACCATCTTTACGATCATAATAATTCCGGATAATTTCTTCGATAATTCCCCATTCTTCAGACGTACCATTAATTGCGATGATAGTAAAAATACATGAGTTTTGACTATAATATATATTCCTATTTGTGATGTGTAAATTCTTCCAACCGTACCAAAGATAGAAAATTTTGACACAAGACTCGGGAAATACAAACTTTACACTTTAAGCAACTAGCAACTATAAAATAAACTTAATCTAACAGGGTAGGCTAAGGCATAAAGGTGTAACAAAACAAACAATTGGTATATTTCCTAAAGGATTAGCTCTACGGGTTGTTCTAGGGTATCTTACTCTTAAAGTGAGAGTAAACAAAGGGTTTATATGGGGGTTAACTAACCGGTGTAGTTAGTTAATAAGTAATATGTAAAGGCGTTTTGGGTGTAATCCAAAATTTTCACCAAGTTAAACAAGTTACTCCATCTAAATCTATAGTACTCATCATTGTGGTCTCGAGTGATATACCAAGCCAAGTTTTAAAGTCTACTACATCATCGGCATACTCATATTTTGTGGAATTTGGATAAACATTTGGAAACGGATAAGGTTAAATTCTCACAATATCTAATAAGGGTTGTTGTGTATGGGTTATGTAACATGTAATTTTAAATAAGTATGCTTGAATTTTTTTTAAATTTAAGCATATTTGAAGAATTTTAGTGTGAAAATTAGAACAAGTATACATTCTAATTCCCATCCCCCCACTTGAATTATACAATGTCCTCTTTGTATATATAAAACATTAAATACGGGAATTAAAAAGAATTAGAAAGAGAAACTCCCCTAATATTTTCTTGGTAGATTATTCATGTAGGTTTATTGAGCAAGATTGTGTGTTGAACAGCCGTCTTGAAGTTTTAAGACTCCCACATTTCCAAATTTCTAGATTTGTAAATTCTCCACCAATATTCATTAATATTTCTTTCACGAGGTTCCGTGTAAAATAGGAAAAACATGCATTCTTATCTTCGTATCTATGGTTAATTTAAACTAAACTAAACAAACTAAATACGAGTCAGTCTGGTGAATACGCCGTATCATGTGCATGAATACGCCATATTGCCAGAACTGACAATAATGTTTTTAAAGTGCATATAAAGTAAAGACTGATAACGTCCAGACAATCAATACGCCGTATGGTATGGAGTGGATACACCGTATTGATGTCTGGGAAGACAGACTCTGTTAGGCATACAAAAATCCTAAGAAAGTATCGGTCACTCCATAGATAACTGTCGTTAGCTCGTTTAGTTATTTTTGGAACCTTAATAGGCTAAGTTAGGAAAAGTCCATAGAAAGCCCATGTAAGTCTATCCATGGCCAGCCTCATTAGGGTATTTATACACCTCTCCATGCCTTGGAGAGGTGGTTGGTTGTTCATTTTTCACACATAATACATTTTTTATCTTATGTTTACTTTCTCTCTCTAAGTGTTCATCCAACCCACTCTCTCTCTAATATAACTTCTTTCCCTCTTTTCAAGTATGTTATTAGATTAGTCTTTAATTGGTGTGTTTAGATTTTGTATTTATTGTTTATGTTTGTGCGTTTTACTACTAAAAAGGCCTAATCTCTTTGATTTTTTCTTGTTTTTTAAGCTTAAGTTCCACACTAAAAGATCATCTAAATAGGTAGATTTGATCTACTATCCTTGGATATAGGTGTGTGTACTTAGATTCATAGAAAAATCTCTTATTTTGTGTCATTTGGGTTCATTAGCTTTATAAAGGTTAAAATCTTGATTTTAAATTTTTCGGCTTAAAAACCTTAAAGTTTTCATTTTTCTTGTCCCTATAGGCTTAGTAACACTTTTGGTACAAAAAATTTCGGAAAACAATCGTCAAAAACGTATCTTTTTAAGTTTTGAAAAAGTGGGTTTCGTGAAACAACCAAACTAGTCAATTTCAGTGTGTGCTGAACTAGTTTCTATCAGTGATAACCGATCTAGTCTACTTCAGTGTGTGCCGATCTAGTATATTTCAGTGTGTGCCGATCTAGACTACAATAGTGATAACCAAACTAGTCAATTTTAGTGTGTGCCAAACTAGTTTCTATCAGGGATAACCGATCTAGTCTATTTCAGTGTGTGCCGATCTAGTTTATTTCAGTGTGTGCCAATCTAGACTACAACAGTGATAACCAATCTAGTCTATATTTAGTGTGAACCGAACTAGTCATTTCTCAAAGACCACCAAACTAGTCAAGATTAATAGAAACCAAACAACTCACATTTCTAAATTATATGGTTTATTTCTTTGACTTGTAAAATCTCGTGAAACATTAACTAGTTTTCCCGGTTTTGTCAAGAATTGTAAAAGCCCGTGTAGTTTCAAGAATTAAAACTCTTAAAAGATAACTTAATCAAACACAATTTCTTTCTACCACGGTTTGATCCGACAATAATCTTTTAACATATAAATTTCTCAATGACGACTCTTGCTGACAAAGCAATTCTGTCGGGTGCTGACAATCGTCCACCTATGTTGGAAAAAGATATGTACGATTCTTGGAAAAGCATAATAGAGCTATATATGATGAATAGACAACATGGACGAATCATCCTTGAATCTGTTGAAAATGGTCCACTTATCTGGCCTTCAATTAAGGAAAATGGAGTGACAAGACCAAAGAAATATTCTGAGTTATTTGCTACGGAAGCAATTCAAGCTGATTGTGATATTAAGGCAACAAATATCATTCTTCAAGGACTACCACCTGAGGTCTATGCATTGGTTATCAATCATAAAGTCACCAAGGAACTTTGGGAAATAATTCAACTTTTCATGCAAGGAACTTCATTGACGAAACAAGAAAGAGAGTGTAAGCTTTATGATGAATTCGATAAGTTTGCTTATAAGAAGGGGGAAATACTACGTGATTTATACTTGAGATTTTCACTGCTGCTCAATGACATGAACATCTACAATATGAAACTGGAACAATTTCAAGTGAACACCAAGTTTTTGAATACTCTTCCTCCTAAGTGGAGCAAATTTATGACAGATGTCAAACTGGTTCGGGATTTGCACACAACTAACATTGATCAGCTTCATGCTTTCTTGGGACAACATGAATTTCATGCAAATGAGGTTCGTTTAATGCATGAACACAACTCAGATCCGCTTGCTTTGGTTGCAACCCATCAGATGACCCAGTCTCCTTATTCAACTCATCAGCACTCATACCAAAACTCTCAATTTCAACCACAAGTTTCACTATATCAGTCTCATATCTGGTTCACCTTTATCAGTCTCTATCTAAATACTCCAAATAATCAAATCATTAACACCTCTTTTCAATCACTTATCATCGTAATGAATAATCAATCAATTAGTTCGATCATAACGTTTATTCTCCATCAACATCCATTCTCAATTGAAATATGCTCCCACATTGTTAATCCAACAATCTGAATTTCCCACACTCGACTTAGGTCTATTGTTTCTAAGTGTTCCAGAAAGGTAATGATCCTATTGATGCCATCAATCACATGATGTCTTTCTTGACTGCTGTTGTCACTTCTCACTATCCTACTACCAATAGCCAGTAGAGGAATTCGTCAAACCCTAAGCAACAAACTACCATTAATGATGGGAGAGTGACCTTACAACCAATTCAGGGGAGACACACTCCTTTTACTATGGGTACTACAAGGACCTATACTCCAAGAGCAAGTGGAAGCAATTTCGAGAAACAAAGGACTCTTATTTGTTACAACTGCAAAGGGGAAGGACACATGTCTAAACAGTCACCTAAACAACCTTTAAAAAGAGGAAATGGATGGATTCATGTTAGAAATGATAAAGTGTTGTTGGTACAAGCTCAAGCAAATGGTCAAATTCTACATGAGGAGGAACTAGCATTTTTGCAGATAATCCAGGAATTGTAAGAAGTTCAAGCCACATAGACTGTCATTAACACCATGCAGCTTACTCAAATCCATGATTTAGATCATATGACGCTGATGTGATGAACTTAACACGCCAACGTTTGCTCTCATGGCGAATTTATCTCATTATGGTGCAGATGCTCTCGCTGAGGTACACAATCATGATAATGTAAATAATAATATGATTAATCAAGCTGTGCAGGCGATGCCGTCTTCTGAACAATCGAATGTTGTGAACCATTCAAAGACTAAAATAACCAGTGATAGTAATATCATTCCTTATTATCAGTATGTGATTGAATCACAATAGGCAGCTGTTCAGAATTCTAGTTCTTTTGCACAACAAGATGCACTGATATTATCTGTGATTGAACAATTGAATACCAAGTTTTAATTTACTAAAGATAATCTGGACAATCAAAAGTGTCAATGATACTTTAAACTGCTGACTTTAAAGGATAAAGGAACAAGTTAAAGTTTTGAAAGAAGGACAAAATGTTGATTTAAAGAGTAAAGATAATGTTTTAAATTCAAGTGCACAGTCTGTAGTAATTGATCGTCTTAAACAAACTCTTTATGATCATTTAAAAGAAAAGGAATCTTTAATGCAAACAGTTACTCTTCTTAAAAATGATTTTAAGAAAGAAGAATCTAGAAATATTGATAGAAATAGCTTTAGAAAAAAGAGGTCAAACAACTAGATAATATTATTGTATAAAAAGAAGATAATCCCACACAAACTGTCAATGTTGACGAACCTTAGTTTTTCTATGATCATACCACTAAACAAGCTCTAGATTTTCAAAATCCTTTCTATCTAAAGAAAGCTCAGCAGTTGGAACCAAAGCTTTATGATTGGAAATGTACATTAATGAATAACGAGTTCTATGTGATTCATGACTCTGAAGAGACCCTAATGCTTACTAAGTAGAGTCCATTACAAATATGTCTTTTAAAACAAAGGATACTATGATGTTTAAGAAACAGAAGTAATACTAAACCAAGTCGATTATAATGTTCTTAATCAACTTTCTCAAGAATTTTAAAACATGTTTTTGTGTTTCCACAAACCTGAATTATTTGCTGAACAAGCCTTTTGGTCTCAGAATTCTGTAAATTCTTCAGAACCCACTCTTTCTAGTAGACCCACCAAAGTTGAGGTTCCAAAAGAACTTCCTAAAGCAGCAGGTTAATACAGTTGAAGAAACTTAAACACCAACTTGCTGGTTTTGACGTGGTTGTCAAAGAAAGAACAACAGCCAAACTAGCACTGAGGGATCATTGGGGTTCGAACATACAAAGCTAGGTTTAGGATGAAGTAATTCCATTTGGTAAAAGCTCTGAAGGACTATTTAATATATTCAATCAATATTTGATTGATGAACTTTTGAAATCCAAAATGTCCTTCCATCAGATGGACATAGCTGTGAACATCATCGTTTAGAGAGTAAAAATACATTTTAATTTAAAAAAGAATCAAGATTGAACAAAAATGAACGACTCTTTGGAACAAGTTATTAGCAAAGAATTGTGAACATTATTGTGTAATTCTTTGTGGATAATGCCTTCTAGATGAATGTCATAAATGTAAAAAATGTCTAAAACTTGAGACAATGCTTCTTAAGGAAAAAGGATTTCGTTGCAAAAAGAGATTTATGATAAACTGTTCAAAAGTTTTACCACTCTTTGAAAAACATTGCATCTCTTTAGAAGTTGATACTCAACTTAATCAGGAAATTTTTCAAAGGGACAATTCTGTTTCAAATCAAAGTGCTCCAAGTTTTGATCAATTGTTTGAATTAAATGAATTGAAAGCTCAGTCCCAAGAGAAAGACATGGTCATAAAGAAGTTGAAAGAGAGAATTAAATCTCTAAGTGGAAAAATAAATGAGGATAAGATTAAAAAGGACTTAGAGGAGATTGAAACAATAAATATGGAATTGGATCATCGAGTGTCAAAGCTTATTGCTGAGAATAAGCATTTGAAACAGACCTATAAGCAACTTTATAACTCGATTAAACCAGCACGTATCGACAAAAACATATTGTGAATTTAATTAAATCAAGTCAATCTAAAGTCTGTGGAAATCTCTGATTTAAATTCTAGTCTTCAGGAAAAAGTTTTGGTAATTACAGATCTCAAGGATGATTTAAGGAAACTTAAAGGAAAATATCTAGTATATAATGTTGTTATGAAACACACTATTGATCCAGAGATGCTTAAGATTGATGTGGAACCAATAACCCTTAAATTGTTGAATAAAAAATAGCTCACTCTGCCTATATTAAGCACACTCAGGAAGAAGCTACCATTCTTAAGGATCTAGTTGAACAGGTTAAATCAAAATATCCACTAGATCATTCCTTAGAATCTGCCTGTAGGTATGCTAAACTAATTCAGGAGTTGCTTACAAACATCAGTAAAACCTGCCATAGTATAAACAATACTAATGGAAAATTAGTGGCTGTGACCCAAAAGAACAAGGACAAAAGAGTTAGATTCACTGAGCCTGTCACATCCTTAGGAAACACAATCACAAAAATAGCCTATACATCAAACCTAGTTTCTAACAAACCTATGTTGTCTTCTACAAGAGTAAAACCGTCTACTAGTGCTAGTGGATCACAGCCTTCAGGAAATACAAAGAAAGATAAAATTCAGCAAACACCAAGTAGTACTCAGAAGAATAAAGTAGAAGCCACCCTAGGAAAGTTAAATCTAGTTTAAAAAATAAAGACTGTGTTGTTGCACCTAAAGGAACTGCTTATGTGCAACATTCCAAGCTTAATGCGAATTCTGAACTTAAATGTGTTAAGTGTAATGGTTGCATGCTTTCTGATAATCATGATATGTGTATTCTTGATTTTATTAATAATGTGAGTGCTTGTGTAAAATCTAAATCTGTTATGAAAAGTTCAAAGAGAAAAGTTTGGAAACTAATAAGAAAGGTGTTTACAAATATTGAATATATCTGGAGACCTAATGACAGGACCTTCACTATAGTAGGAAATGTGTGCCCTTTAACTAGGATAACCACAACTGTTGAAGTGCCCCTTAGGAAACCAACTACTCTAGAAAGTGATACACATAAGCCTATAGTAACATTGATTTACTCAAGGAAACCTAGGAAATCTAAAACTAATGTTCCCGTTAGCAAACCTAAGATTATTAAATCTATATCTGCTAACAAAAAGGAACCCAGTAAATCTTGAGGATCCATAGTTTTTGATGTTCCATCTTCCTCTCTTGATGAAGGCAGGTCGTCTAAATTGTTCTCTGGTATTTGGACTCCGGCTGCTTCAAGCATATGACTCGAGATCACTCTCAGCTCACCAATTTTGTTAATAAATTTTGGGTACTATAAAATTTGGAAATGATCATGTGGAAAATATATTGGGATATGGTGATTATCAGATTGGGAATGTTACGATCTCAAGGGTTTACTACGTGGAAGGACTTAGACATAACTTATTCTCCATTGGGCAATTCTGTGATTCGAACCTTGAAGTTGCTTTTCATCAACACACCTGCTTTATTCATAATCTAGAAGGTGTTGATCTATTAACTGGATCTCGAGGCAACAATCTGTATACACTGTCTCTTAGAGACATAATGGCGTCCTCTCCTATATGTCTCTTGTCAAAGGCCTCAAAGACTAAGTCCTGGCTATGGTACCGATGTCTATCTCATCTGAACTTTGGTGCAATCAACCATTTAGCTAGACACGGTCTTGTTTGAGATCTCCCTAAGCTAAAGCATGAAAAGGACCATATGTGTTCTGCGTGTGCAATAGGCAAAAGCAAGAAGAAACCCCACAAACCTAAATCTAAAGACACCAACCAAGAAAAACTCTATCTCTTGCACATGGATCTTTGTGGGTCAATGCGTTTCGCAAGTGTTAATGGAAAGAAGTACATCCTCGTCATTGTTGATGATTACTCTCAATATACATGGGTAAAGTGATTAAGGTCAAAAGATGAAGCTACAGATTTCATTATCAAGTTTCTCAAGATGATTTAATTGCGGCTTAAAGCACCTGTCCGACGAATCAGAACGGATAATGAAACTAAGTTTGTTAATCAAACTTTGCGTGAATATTATGAGAAGGTTGGCATCTCTCATGAAACATCTGTTGCTCGCTCTCCATAGCAAAATGGTGTCGTTGAAAGACGTAATCGTACGCTAATTGAAGCTGGCCGCACAATGTTAATTTCTGCAAAAGCTCTATTATTCTTATGGGCAGAAGCAGTTGCTATCGCATGTTACACCCAAAATTGTTCCATCATACGTCTTCGTCACGGCAAAATACCATATGAGCTTTTACATGACAAACTTCCTGACTTATCATTTTTCCACGTATTTGGTGCACTTTATTATTCGACAAACGATAGCGAGAACTTGGGAAAGTTACAACCGAAAGGTGATATTGGTATTTTCATTGGCTATGCACCCACAAAGAAAGCATTTCGAATTTACAACTGATGTACCAGACGAATCATTTAAATAATTCATGTAGATTTTGATGAGCTAACAACGATGGCTTCTGAACATAGTAGTTCAGGACCCGCACTTCATGAAATAACTCATGCAATAATTAGTTCAGGACTAGTGCCAAACCCTCCTCCTTCAACATCATTTATACCATGGTATGTGCTTAAATACACATACCTTTTACCTACTAAAATGAGCTAAAAAGACCAATAATGACCAATAAATATAGAATAATGCATTGTATTCGTTTGTATTATGAATTGTGTCTTGCAGGAAACGGAGATTGCATAAAAGGATAAAAATAAAGCAAAACGGACAAAACCAAGCACAGGAATGGAAAGAAAAATCGAAGCCGAAGGCATATTTATCCTTAATAGGCCAACCTATACCCATTTTATTGGGCCGGGTCAGCCCAATAAGAATATTACTTATAAAAACCATTAAGCCTTAAAACTTATAAATCCAATCCAAAGTCCAAATCCATTTCATGTAATCTTTACCCCATTCCAAGCCCAAAATCTCATGTCTAAGCCCAAATCCTTATACCCTGTCAAAGTCATATAACAAAGTTAAAGTTACTGTATATCATTCTCATTTCCCCTTTTCCCTCTATCACTTTTACACACAGATCTCTAAGGCATAGGGTAATTACATTTCACCCAATCCCATACGTCTCAAGGGATTCTAAAAGCTGACACGTTTGACACCCTATGACACACAAGCATCCATGCTGGCGATCCTATGCATTTTTATTGGTTGAGATTCGTGGCTAATGATCAAGTTTTGATTAGATCTAAGGGCTAAAGATGAAGCTTATGAGATGCTCCTGAGGTTCTAGATCCTTCCTCATATCACTATAAATAGAGGAGAGATCACACGAGAATGGATCATTTAGGGTAGGATTAAGAGTAGGAGTAGCTTAGTAGAATAGCTTATTTTAGCTTATGTCTTTTATGTAATTTATGCTTTTCTTTATCTTGTAATGAACTTTTAATTTATAAAATTTCATTTTTCTTTTTAAATGAGTTTTAATTCTGTGTTTACTCTTAAGCATTTTAGTTGAGTTTAAGTTTACATATGATTTCTAAGCTTTAATAAGCTCTCTTTTACTTACAAGCTACTGCTTATTCACTTAAGCTTTGCTAAAGCTTAAGTGAATAAGATTTCTGTGGTTCCCTTTTCGTGAATGGATCTTTGCAGCCTATAAAGGATGATAGCCTGGATGTATAAATACAACAGACTATATAGAAACAATGACTT